>JARHVA010004204.1:1407500-1652500 GCA_037957365.1 Torreya grandis
CATTACCATTTATGGTACACTCTACCAAAAATGTACATGTATACATTAAATAACCTTTTTTATCCACATTTTAATACTTTTTTTCCAGAAAATCTTATGGGGAAACCTCAAACCACACAAATTACCATTCCAATAGATTCATGTATAAAACAAGACACATGATAATATAGAAGAGGAGATACATAGTTTATTTTGTGTAAATAAGATTTAAAATATTAAAATATCCATTCATTCTTTTACATTTTCATCTACCAAGTTTTAAAAAGGTTTTACATGGATATGGTTGTATATGAGACCCAATAGTCCATCAACCAACTTGAACTAATGACTAATTGGTAAGAAATTATTTATTAATTACTTAAATAATAAAATATATTCACTAAGGGGGTGTCTATCTCTCAAAACATGCCCCATACAACAACCTAATAACACTATCAAATATAACGTAGCACATTTGGATCAAATAACACAACAAACCCCTTTAATCAAAAAGGGTCTAGAAGATTATCCTAAACATATGAATATGAATTCATCTAATAGTCTCTACCACACCTATAAATTAGTACATTGTATATTATAGTATTGATAAATTCATGTCACTTCATGTATAATCCTACTACTTATACAATAACATACTAATTTTTTTAAATATAACACAATACATTTGAAACAAATGACCCAACAAACACCCATTGATCCAAATGGTTATAGATGATAATTCAAAACATATGGCTATGAAGTCATATAATAATATTTGGCACACCTAAAAATTGACACACTATACATCATAGCATTCATCAACTAATGTTGATTCATATATAATCTTGTTAATCGACAAGTTGTGGCATGAATGATGAATTTCCTAATGGGCATTTTTATCTCCTATGACCATTTTGTACCTGTATTACAGTATAATCAAGGTTTTCTCAAATAAATCTATCCGTATAAGGCTTCACACATAAACCCATTGAGTGAATATTCAGTAATGTGTATGGAACATTTATCTTATTTTGAAACATCACTAAACTCACTTTTATCAACACTACTAGTGATCGTAACCCCCTACCAACTCATACAATCATTTATGAATGACCAAAGGCCAATGCATATCTTCCACCCTATATCTTGAGAGGTGTGATGTCCTTACATCAAAAAACATAAGCAAATAACTTGGTTTTCTCTTCATCAATGAATTTAAGAAACTAAAAAATAAAATTAGATAAAAACCAGCACATATATGAAAAAGTACCACTATAATATAACTCAATATTAGAACTAACAACTCACTCAATATGGGTGGGTCTTTCGCTATATCAACTTGTTAGATATTTAGGGACATGCAAACCCTGAAGTAAATCCTTTTTATATTTGAAAACATTTATGAAAAAAAATGTTACATTTTAAGCACATACTTCTCATTTTCAATCTTCTTAACAAAATCAAGGTGTCATATTCCACCCAAAAATCATCCATATACATTAAATCACCTTATTTATCATATTTAATACATTTAAAAAAAAACATATTTGGGGATACCTTAAACGTCACAAATATCCACTTCAATGGATATAAAATGTTTTGAAACCTACTGAATAAATGGTTATAAGACTACCTCTAGATAAAAAGTTAATTAGACAAAACATTAGATAGACATAAGGTAAATGCTCTAAAAGTCACAAATAAT
Organism: Torreya grandis; assembly: GCA_037957365.1. NCBI lineage: Eukaryota > Viridiplantae > Streptophyta > Pinopsida > Cupressales > Taxaceae > Torreya > Torreya grandis. The sequence continues at coordinate 1,409,185 of JARHVA010004204.1, forward strand.
TAAAAATATTTTTATTCTCAGTGGGATTTGACCTCTTGACCACCCACAAACTCAAATATTTAGAAACCACATATTTACCAATTCTTCTACTCATGCACTCAAATAAAGGTTTCCAAAAACTAACATACTAATCATATTTGCATGTTGACTTGGAATATGTTGTGCATGTAAAAAAAGAACATATGAGGATTTGAATATGAAACCTATATTACCTAAATTACCTTTGCTATTTAAACTAACCAACTCAACAATATGTTCATTTAATATAGGATTTCACAAACTATAAATAATACTTTGGATTATGTAATTATGGAAATGGAATGCAGTAATGTAGTAACAAGGTAATATACAATAGTGTAAAATAAAATTGTAATAAATAAAAAAACAAATGGAATATCTGCCATTTTTCAAGATAATTTAAACATGGGACCTATATGATTCATTTTTGTTATTATTTTTAGTTTTTTTTACTTCTTGCTTTAAATTATAACACCTTTTACAAAGATACTATACCATTTTGGGCCAATTTGGGTTTGTAAGATTAAACAAACTTCAACACTATTTGTGATTATAATATGATATTTCAAAGCTTTTTTTATATTTTTAGTATCTAATAAATTAATTTTTAGCACCACATCAAGTAAATCATGTCATTCTCTATTATTGCAATGCCTTAATTACTTTATAATGTTTTCTAGTGTCCTATCAAGTTTTAACACGTGGAAAAATGAATATAAGTTCCCTCTTTTGCTTTCCATGCCATGCCATTCCATAATCATACACCCCTCCTAAACTAGTAAACAAAACCTTAGGGAAAGAAAAACAAAATAAAAAGCTTCTTAAAAAGAACACCTCACAATAACAACTACATCTCTCTTCTTCTCCAGTTCATGCGATCTTGCATATTTATTCATGCCTCTTCCATTGTTGTTATTTAATATTCAAAATCCATAACTCTATGTCTTTAATACAACTAATATAACAAGACATATGATAATATGGAAGAGGAGCTACATAGTGTTATGATCCATCTTACATACCCTAATTTATAGATAACTATATGTTTTTTAGCATACATTTATATTGGTTAAGGTACACTTTTAGAACTATTATTTTGATAGTGTTGTACTAGTGATGTTATAATTTTATTGAGATCATGTTTATTTGGTTCTGGTGTATATTTATTAAAGCCATAATTATGTTATAACAAGGTGATTTGGCTATCTTGGTTACACCATTGATTTCAATTTAGTTATTGTACTTTTTATTTTTTAGTTCACTCATACTATTATATTACTTTCATGTTTTTAGGTGTTGTTGATGTCATTATGGCTAAAAGTATAGGTACATGATCTAGGCTGGTAATTAGGATAATAATAGGTCAAGGCAGTGAGTAGTCAAGTGACACCAACATAGGTGAAGGGGATACCATGCATTAGCCATTAGTCATTAAGAAACAATAGTCTATCAGTTATGATTGCTCTGCCACTTATTATAATATTTTATTATTTTATTATTCTAGTTTTGATTGTCTTACTTGAACCATTTTTTTTATTTTTGGACTTTGTTTACTTCATTTTATTTTATTATTATATCATGAATTATCATTTTGGTTTTTTTTTTGTTGGCATGTGGGGTTATTATTATTTTATTTTTATGTTTAATTATCTTTAATCACCTTGGTGATGATTTTGAGCCTCTTGTTAATTTTTTAAATTCCTAGGTGATGGGGACCTAATTAAATGTTTCATTAAGATTTGATTTTGGTAATAATATCCTTAGTAGGGGGATGTGGGAATTTTGAATCTTAACAAATTATTATCATGACCAAATATCTTGGTTGATGGAGTGAATAATTACATTACTTCAATTTTGGTAGATTTGGGGGATATTTTGGCTCTTCTTCCTTAGCACATTTTCTAGTGTAGTTGAGGAGAGAGGTGTAGGAGGAAATACATGGGTGGGGGGGGAGAGAATAATCCCTATAGGGAAGAAAATGATGTTAGTTATGAGTAGATGGGCTCAAAAATCATGCCAATAAAAAGGATGGATAAGAGAGTTGTTTGTGTCTCAGCTAGAAAAGGAGGTTGGGCATGGTGTAATGCAATCAATATCTTGAGAAGTAATCAAGGAACTTTATCCCTTTTTTGGAAGGAAAATAAAATTCCACGTAAGTGTTGTTTTAAATCTAGAAAAAGGAAAATGAATCTCTATTTTGTGTTTACAAGAAAAATAATTATTTATAGGTTCATGTGGAAGTCTTACGACTTCTCGATAAACCTGAAACACCCCTAAATTGATTTAAATTAATGTAAAACCTTCTTGGGCATATGGGTTATTTTTGTTTTATTTTACTAGGTTAGTTTAATTTTTTGGGCTTGAACCCTAATATGGAAATATCTATTTTGAACTCATAAAATGACCAATTTTTTTTGTTTCCTTTATTTTATTGGGCCATTTTGGTATTTAGATTGTGAAAGTTATTTTGGGTTGTCAAAATGGAGGGTTTCATTAGTACAACCATTTTTTAGAGGCCTGGTAATATAATTTTGTTGTGTTTTATTTTATGAGCTGATTAAGACATTCTAGGATTTCAAAATGAGGGTTTATCATTATTGCCATTTTTGTAGAAAATGTGTATATAATTATGTGTGTTTTATTTTTGTTATTTATTAAGACATTTTTGTTTTTTCATTAATTTTATGTATTTAAAATGGCTGGGTTGAAAAGCAAAAAATTAGGTTTTGTACCCCATCATGTATTTCATCATTTTGGGAAATATTGGCCTTGTTGGTTGGTATTCTTTTTCATATGCATATTTGTTCTGGTAGCATTAATTTTTTTTCACATTACTTGGTTTATCTCATCTACCTACAATTTATTTTAAGAATTAACTTCTTCCATATGAAGGTCAGTTATAGTTATTTCATCACTCTTACAAGGGATTAAATGATTGTACCTAATTAGATGGACAATGGGTGAGATGTCTCATTCATTGGTGATTTATTTAACTAGTTTTAAATGAAAATTGCATTTGAATGTTACATTTTTTCTCATGGCCATATGTGATGATTTTATCTAACTATGGGTGTTGGTTTTTTGTTATTTTACCATTGTCACACCTTAAGTAAATGATAAAGGTTTATCAGGTTTGATTGAGAATGTAATTTATGCCAATAAAACCTTTGGAGAAGGACAAAGGTTCCTAAGTTTTTAATGCTTATTAGTGATTATGTTTTGAATCAAGTTTTAAGTTTGTGGCAAATTTATTATCTATTGAGTAACTGATGTAATTTTTATTGATGGATTTTATATCCCTTATTTCTCATGTACTCATTCTGTAAGACTCAAAAGCCATACTTCACCTCCCAGCTAATGTTTAGAGGTGGTAAGGGACACCTATTGGGGGGATCATAAGATAGGTTAGGGTGGGAAGGTTCATGAGGAGAGAATCTCTTGGAAATTACTCATCTAGTTACTTGTTTTGATGTTACAAATGAATCATTATATTATGTTACTATAACATGTTTTATAAATGTGGAAACATTATTTTGTTTAAGGTATGAAGGTAGATGATTATTTTATTACTATTATTTATATGAATCTCAATAAAATAAAAAATTAATTTCTCTTCCATTAAATTACTAATTGAATATCTCATGTTATAATATTTACATTCATATGAATATAAAGGTCAATGAATTACAATCTATAGTTAAATATTATCTTTATAGTGTTAATAGTTCATTGAGTAAATTAGTAAACATATGATTAGTTTTGTAGGAGGTAAATGATGTTAATAGGATGCACACAGGTTTATTTTTATTGTTCATGGGTTATTATATTATGAAAAAATGTTTTTATTTGGTTTTTGGTGATTAAAATTGTGATCATAATTACTTGAAAACATAAAGTTTGTATAGGTTATAAACTATTTTACTTGTATACTAAAATACACTAAGAAAACTTATTATTAATTGTTGGAAACATGAGAATTAGCCTATTTTTATACTCTTGTATAATCATGGTTATGGGAAAAATAATAAGTTCATTTTATACCTTAAGAAGAATTATGTAGTTTGGTTCTATACAACTGCACTTAAATTCTTTTTGTGGCATGAAAAAGATTGTTGTTAACAAAGAAAAACCTGAGACTATGTTCTCTCTAAAATGGTAAGTTCTTTTGATCTTCCCTTGGCATGCTACAATATGATATAAAAAGTTTACAAATTGATTTTGATGTAAAACAAGCTAAAATAATTAGAGTTGCATTACTAAAGTTGCCCAATATCTATTAGGGGAAAAATGAATACAATGTGATAATGTTATGGCTATTTCATTCTAAATATTGAAGTATGTTTCATTTAAGTTATCGATTGAGAATTGGTGTATTATTTATTGAATTTAGTTATTAATTAAATAAGTGCAAATATTTTAGGTTGCATTAATAAATCATCCTTTTCTAAGTTAAAATTCTCTTCTCTTATGCAAAGTGTGAATGTAGTAATGCATTGGAAATTTCACTTGATTGAATATTTCAAAGAAGATCACTTGGGAGAGTGAATTTATTATTAAATTAATAGAGTCTTTTTTTTTTTTATTAAACTATTATTTGTTATTTTAGCTAGATATTCATAAACTAACAATGGTGATAAACCGACACCATGTTGTCAATATGGCTTCAAGTTATAAGGTTATTTTCCATTTATACTTATATTTATAGTTGTAAGATATTATTACTTCAAAGGATTAATTATTTTTATTATTAAAATAGTCATATGAAATATGATCCTTTGAAATAAATTAATTAAGTCATTACAGTAAATAACCATAATTTTACTCAGTGCATTAGTTGAGTTAGGAAGCTAGTCTTGTATAAGCATGCTTTGGCTTAAAAGTTAAATAAAACTATTTAGTGTTATGAATTGAATATGATGACCATTAAACAATTACAATAGATTGTTAGTATAATTTTTTTTGATAGGAAAAATTATGGATACTAATTAATAAAATAAAGGATTTGTAATCATATGGATTAAGATTAAGTGATGTACTTTATTATTTATTTTAATTTAATCCTACACTATAATTGGTTCTTATGTTAATGACCAAGTGATAAGTAGATAGTAATTTAGAGATTTGAACCTTAAATAATTACTTATAGGATGGTCTAAGGCTATTATAAAAATAAGTTAAACAATATTGGTCAATGATATGATGCTCCCTTTTGTGAAGTCATTGATCCTTGAAAAGAATCATGGTAACTTAATTAAATCACAACTGTAAATTGTTTTGTGTAGGATGATAAATATAAGCACATTGTATGATGATCCCTAAAACATATAGACCATGGTATAATGATATAAATAAGGGATAATACTACAATGGGATCTTTACTTACATAAAATTCATTAAACTCTATTAACATTTCATGGATTTCATAGGTACAATTACCATTTGTTAACTGGTCAGATGAACATTGTTGATTGAGTCAAATAGAATAATGTTACTTCTATATTATGAGTCATGGATTATAAAATAATGTCTCAAATCCTAAACTTAGGAATAATAAATAAATTCATAATTATTTTACATATCCCTAACATTCAAATCTCTTTATTAACATATGCATCTCAAGTATGAAGAAGGGTTGGATAAAATAACCTAACCTCTACCCAGACTTCCATCAATATGAGTCTCTTAGATAGGATAAGGACACCTAGGTGGTCATATTAGGAAGGTATATACTCCTATATAGTTTAGACCTTATTTTTATGGACCACATATTAATATACCTCAAACTACATGTAGATTTCATAGGGAAATAATCTTACCCATAAAATATTCTAGGTGTAGTTACCCTATGTAAGGGTTGGATGTACGTAAATTTGGTTATGGTATTTTGGGTATGTTATGCAAAACCAATCTACATGTAGTGGATCCTATTCATAATTTCACTATGTACTCTGAATGAAGTGATGTTCATTTTTTTGGGTCATTTCACATAGTTTATTTTATGCAAAGAAGATTTATTATAGTAAATTCTATGATAATTATTTTTAATTTACATATACCAATATTTAATAAAATTTTATGGGGAGATGGTTGTATACTAGACCCAACAGTCCAACAACCAACCTAAACTAACAATTACCTATCAATTAATTAATTATTAATATTAATTACTTAACTAATAACATTTATTCACTAAGAGGGTCTGTCTCTCGATATGCATGCCCTATACAATAACATATTAACACTATAAATATAACATAACACATTTGGATAAATTGACCAAATAGTTTTAGAAATATTATCATGGGGGTTCAAAGTATATTTTCTACAAGGGAAGAGAATAACGTCTATGAACTAGGAATTTGACTCAAGAGAGGGGGTTACATCAAGTGTTTTTTCAAAATGAAAATAACACACTAAAAGCATGACAAATCTAGGCCTAAACACTAAGGGGAGCTTAATAACAAATATAAATATGAAAGAAAACAACTAAAACATGAAATAAACCTTCCTTCACCTTGTTTGAAGCTTACAAATGATTCATAGAGTGGCTTGCTTGGCTTGTGCATCAAAGAGTCTTCATCAATGGAGTAGCTCAGCTCATCTCCTTGGTACCTTTGGCTTGTAATGGAATTTTATTGGTTCAACAATTTGGCATAATAACACTATTTATGAGTCTTTGGAATCATTTACACATGGTAAATTTACACTATCCAAGATTAAAATTATGGTTATGAGGCCTTATGTTTATAGATTTTTTCATTTGATCAAAATGAACCTAAACTTTCCATCTCAAGAAGAAGATGTGTGGCTAAGAATCCATTCAATTTTAGAGGCTAAAATCAATTAATGCCTTCATAAATAGCTAGGATAGAGAGGCATTAAAGAGGCATGGGAGTGCTTAGTCAAATATTTGGGGTAATTATGGATTATGGATTCTACCCCATAGAATGATGTCTTAAGTGATGAAGTTATTCAATATAAATTTAAATTAATGAAATATTCAACAAGTCCCATGGAAAATTAACTTAAGCTCTTGATTCAAATTAATTAGCCTTAAACATGATTTATCAATTTTGGTGCAAATCTTGGAAATTGGAGCACAAAGTAATATAATTGGTGAAAATATCATATTATTGGATTGAAATTTGAATGCACTAGAATTAGGATGAAATTTTATATGTTTTGGAACCATTATCCCATCTAGGATTTTGATGATAAAAAATAACAAGGGCACATGTCTCATACAAGAAATTTGATAAAAAATAGCAATCCAAAGCATCCAAGTGAAAAATTATCATTTTGACTAAAAATGATCTGATCAAAGTTAGTTGTATCATAAAATGCATTACCCAATTTAGGGATACAATGGCCAAAATCAGCAATTGCATATGATAAATTAACCTCATTTAATGTGTTTTTAGCCCAAATTATGCATTTTGGTAAAAAATGGTCCGAAGCCTGGTTGGAGGTTATTGGTGGCCACTTTTAGGTGTCTATAATGTCTATTATCATAATTAGTCCCTGACCTAGAGAGTATTTTTAACCTATGTTGCACTTGAACTTAATTTTTTTATCTAGGGGTAAGGATACTATAAAAAAGAAATGATTCAAAAGGGTCTTTAACAAAGAATTTATTGACGACAATCTTGTATGAATTAGGAAAGATAATTAGTTTTTTAGGGAATCAAATCTAGTACTTGTAAATTATATTTTTGAGTTAAGGAAGAAAAGTGTAGAGACTAAAAGACATGAAAATAATTGTCTTGATGTCTCCAATTTTATAAATTTCGATGTTATTGAAGTTTATACCTATATTGAGGATTTTATGATTTTTTATTAATGGCCATGCCCATGTTCATGTTTATATTTTTTATCACATTAATTTTAATGATGATCATGATGTTGGTGGTGATATTATTTATTATGTTATTAACCAAGATGTTAATCATGTTGATGATCATAATGTTTATCATATTGATGCTAATGATGATCATGTTGTAAATTGTCATGATTCTCCAAATATTGAGTAATTATAGGACACAAAAATGATTTAGTGAAAATTTTATTCATAAAAATGTTTATATAAGTGATGTAATTTTATACAATGGCCAAATTATTTTTATTATTACTAAGGTAATTTTTCACATAGGGAGATAAGGAAATGGTTATTGATGGGATTATAATCACCAAATATCTCTAATGGATTATATTGTCATCAAATTGTGCACCCTAGGATACTCTATGAGGTTCCTACAATTTTATATAGAATGGAATCATCTCTCAAGTTGTGGTAAACTTATAGGAGAGATGAATATCTAGATTATGAGGGTTAGCTCCCTATATATGACCTGATGTGCTTATGCTACTAAGACTACCTATTATGGGTGAAAGGGGAGAGAAAGATACATAAAGCGAACATAAACTAGGAGTCGATACACCAAGAGTTGCTTCTATTCATACACTTTAGATTTTCATAATGAACTAAGACAACCAAACTAGCCTTAACAACATTAATGGAACTCCCTAGCATTAGTGTTTCTCATAAAGGCAAATAACAACTAAAAAAATGAAGGAAAGTGAAGGGAAGGTCAAATATGACACTACCGAACTCATACACACTTAAATATTCTATTTTAGTATCATACACTTCATGAAACCTATTAGGATAGAAGTCATTTGAAGCAACACATTCAAGGATTGCATGAAAACAAGATGAACTCAATCTATACTTGACTTTCAAGATGGATCACTTCAATACATAGTGTAAATGGATTTAGAGTATAACTAGATTAATTCTCATTAGCTTAAGTACAAATCAAGGTAAAATTTTGGTAGGGATTCCACCATGTAAAGAGTTAGAATTCCTTTGCAAAGCCAAAATGGCTTACATTCATAGAATGTGAGAAGAGAGAGAGAAAAGAGAAATCCAAAGGACAAGTTTCAAAGTTATCCCATCAGTTAAAAATCATGAGAATGAGGTGTAAGAGAGTTCAATAAATTTATGTGGACATGTGTCCATCTAAAACCAATCAACTCCCTCACATCTGGCATAGGAACTCTTCCACTTTCCATTAAAAATTTCCTTCATCATTTACTCCTCTTGAGTACTCCATGGAAGATTAGGGATAAGTGTAAAATTTATAATGAGGAGAGGGAGTTACAAATATTATTCCACTTGTATTGGGAGTTTCCTTCATCATGAAACTCTCTTACATGAGTTCATCATCACCTTGCAACCATGATCACCCTTTATAGGCATTCCTTGACACTTAGCACTAGAATATTTCAATATTCCCCTATTGATCCACACCATGGGTGTTTTGAAATGTGTTAGGACACTTAATATTCTTGTATTCTTTAGAAACATCATAACAAGCCACCAAACTTGAGTTTCCACTTTGTCCACTATGTCATTCTAGATGCTAGTTTAGATAGGCTAAAAAGAGAGAGATAATAGAGGCACTTGTGAGATTTTCAAGGTCTTAAAATGACATAGAGGGTTGGTTAAAGTCCCAATATACCTCCCAAAGTGATTTTTATCTCACGATCATCTTTAGGACCTACCAAAAATAAGAAAATGTCAATAAAACCTACTTTATGATTCACTTATATGGATTACATACAATAAAATTACATGTCTTTGACCTTCATGGATTTTTAAACAACTTCTCTTTTATCCTCATGGTTAAATTCATTCATCTAGATGCACTTTGAACCTCATCTCTCTAATTGGGCCCCAATATAAGGGTTATAAAGGGTTTTAGGTACATTGGCCTTTTAAGGATTGTTCATAAACCTCTAACATTGGAGTTATGAACTTAAACCCGAAATTGTTTGTTTCGAAACCCATTAAACCTCTTGAAACTTCTTATAATCCCATACAAAGTCTCCAGGTAGGTATGAGAATTTGAAGTGACCTTCTCAATTACACCCCTTCTCTTTACATACACTATCATGACATTGGGTCCAAGAATGATCAATTCGGGGTCTATTATTCATTCAAATAGCTCCAACATGTCAAATTATACCCCATGGGTCTTTCCTAGTCCATTTCATCCACTTGCTAGCACTCTAAATAGTTTTGAGCTCCCCTTAGGACAATATCTCTCCACTTGGCCTAGTGGATTTGGATCCTCTTTCATGGATTTATCACACTTGGTATTGTTAAAAAACCTTAGGATAATTTATTCATGTTTTTAAATATTTATCAAAGCTTTCCACAACTTGTGTTCATATCCATGTCAACCCTAGCCTTCAATTTCTGCCATTTTCTCTCTCTTTTGTAAGTTTTAAGCCTTGAAAGTGGCCTATCTATAAGACAAAACAAAGAGTATTTGCCTTTATTGTTAATAATTTTTGAATATATGGGATGATTCTTTAGGTCATGAGGACCCCCTATACTAAATTTCATCTCTTAACTACTCTATTTACCCCTCCAACTAGTATGAAACTCAAAACTAACTTCTGAAGGTGACTACGTACAAGTTGAGGGTGGAATTAGCCTTTCTGACCTCATAAGTGGAGAAATTTGATATATTTTCCTTGTTTTATTTATCTATCCATGTTATTTTGGGTTCCTATAACCATATCCAATCCTTTTATATTCTCACTTGGCCTTGTGGAGGCAATTGATCCTCCAATTATCTTCATTGCACTTGTAGCTATGTGTGTTCTTAACACTTTAAAGGTTGACTATAGGTTTTTTTTCACATGTAGGAGTAATTTTAGTGCCTTTAAAGGACCTATAATAGTCACAAAACATTCATTTTCCCTTTATAATCTATCCTTATCTCCTAAGAGTTCATTACCCTCAATCCTAAGATTAGGCCACTTGCTCATTGGACTGAGATACTTATTAGGACACTGCTTGTAGGTCATGTTTTGAGTTTGGATTGATGTTTTTAAGGACCTTATTCATTTTTTCATTGGTAAAAATACTCTAATTATTAATTATTTGTCTCCCTATAATCTTTAAAACCATATCATTTCATGGTTAGGTCTCCAACTAATATACCTCTGCCTAACTATGATAGTCACCATTCTGCCTTTGTTATGAGGTGTTTTAGCGAGTTTAGGCTTTGTTCATGATGTGTTTAAGTTACTATTTAGTTATTTTAGGTCTACATTATTATTTTAACCTTATATACACCTTTAAATCTCCAAAAAAATTCCAAATTTCAAACTTTAACCTCACTATTAACATACCCTATTTTGACTATGTTTCCATGGATTTAGGGCCTATAGGTGCAATCTTAGCCAGGGTTAGGCATTTTTTTATGGAAATAAGCCACTTAATTTCAGGTATAGGGTCCTAAAACATTACCTTCACCCTAAAACTCTAGGTTAGATCATAATATTCCAAATTGAGACAAAACATCACTAAGGTTGTTGACTGTGTTTGTTCTCAGTCCCATGTATGGACAAAGGGTTTGTAATAGGGGGTTCAAACATCAAATTCACCTTTATTTTATCATAAATAGATAAATAACTCTATTTATACCAATTTTTATGGTTTTAAATTTATTTCATAGTTGAGGATCATCAAAATTGAGTGAAAGACCACTTTTCCATCTATAACCTATAGATATCATTATTCAAATTCAGTGATTTTTGACAACTTTCAAGATTGTTCAAACTCCATATCCATTCCTCCTTTGGCCTTAAAAATTGGAATGAGAGTTATTGGTGGATAATTATACCAAAATAAACAAATAAGGTAATATTAAACATCTTTTATCATGACATATGTTATTCTAAAGAAGCCTTAGGATCTTTTTTTTGGTCTTATAGGGACTGAGAGCCCAAAATAGTCAAGTCATTATTTTTGAAGGAAAGTCCTACCTTTTATATCATCTTAAGTACTCATAGAATTAAATACATGAACTTGGGAGATTTTAGGACCTAAAAAATGAATTCCACCATGAATCCCATCATTTTTACCTTCGTACATCCTCTTGAACTCATAGAATTTGACTATGAACACACTTTGCTAACAAGGCAGTAAACAAGGAAAATTAAACAAATTAGCTTGAAGAATGGTAAATTTATTTGATCTATCATAATTAAATTGAATATAATCACATTTAAACCATGTAACAAAGAACATTCAAACCACCCACGGAGCTCTCTTCCATGTTACAAGACTCAAGTTACCCATATATGGCTGCCAACTTTGAAAATAACCATAATTTTGAATTATCCTTAAATAGAATTGAAAGTGAAGGAATTGTATGATTAAAACCCATTAAATATGGCCTTATTAACACCTTAAAACACTCAATAAAAATTGCATAGCTCCATGGGTCTCTAAAAATAAGAAACATATATACACTTATACTCCTCTTGGATGCAATTCTATAAAAAGTTGTTTGGAGTGCAACTGATTATTAATTAAGGAGGAACCAAAAATGTAAGAAATATTTATATTTATTTTAATTTCAATCAAATTAATATCCACATATATAATATTTCATCCTAACTCCACCTATAGCTTCCATAGTGAGTGTTTGAACTTATCCTTCCTTGGCTTACCAATGGAAAATGAAGGAAAAGAAGTTAGAAATGAGATTTTTTATGAAATAATATCAATTAAAAAGTGTAAATGACCTTTGGGAGGTGAAGAGTCACACCACCACGTTTTTATTTTCAAGTGCACTTGATAAGTCCATACAAGTGCCTAAAGACTCCTATTTTTGAGAAAAAACTACCATTTCTTGATCATAATAGACTTCTAACCATCACTCAACTGATTATAATGTGATTTTACCTTATCCACATTATGATACATCTTTATGACATATTTTATAACTCCCACCATCCATAAAAGTCAATTAATTATCTAGAAAAGTGGCCAGATGACCCTTTTACCACATGAAACCTTGCAAATGGCTAATTTTTGACTTAAGGACACCTTGAAACAATTCAAATAAAATTTTAGAAAATTTTCAATACAGTTTGGAACTTTGAATAGATTTAAGCAACATTGATTTTGGTTTACCAAGCCAGTATAAGGAGGATGTGTTTCAGAAAGGACTAGGGAAAGGGTAAGTGAGATATGTAGGACAATAGATGACCCCATAATACATATGAAACTTTACTCAAAATTTTAAAATAGTAGGGGTTGACCCAAATTTTATTGGGGTAAAATTTGGTCAAAATTATTGGTAATTCCTAAGGGTGGCATTCTTGATATGTCTAAGACCAGTTACCTAACACCTCCATTAGGCATAGAGTCATGCATATGGACACTCTAACTGATTTGATAGGGTCTTTGACTCAAGGAAAATAAGTTGGTTAACCCACACACACAAAATCAAAGACACACACACACACAACATGAAAGCAAACAAATAACTTGTGTTTCAAGAGCACTTAGGGAACACAATAACAAACTTAAATAAAATTAAACTAAACACACACTAACTTGAAATAATATCTCCCTCTTTGATCAAAGGGAATGTTTGAAACTCTTCTTGCATCATATAATGAAGGGATACATGAGACACATTGCCATTTGAACATTGGCATGAATTTTAATGCAGTTGAGACAACTTCAATAAAATCACCTATAAAGATGAATTCTTCTTGCACTTTAACTACCTCAACATATTCATAAGACTCCTTAGTTGCTACATGATCTAATGATGCCTCATCAAAGAACATTTATTGGCTCCCCATGATGTCTTGATAATGGACAAGTGGTTTTTTAGCTACAAGTTCTTCAAGCTCATGAAGGATCTTAGTGTAATCTTCCCAATCTTGATCATTATCTCTCATGGAGATTTCTTGCTCTATATTCTAATATACTTTGCTTTCAACATTACAAACTTCTTCAGGCTCTTTTAGAAACTCAATCTAATATATCCATTCTTCTTTTTCATCTCTCACATCAAGGATGACCTCTTCTTCATGAACTTTTTCTTCAAACACCTCATCTTGATCCTTGGTCATATAATCCACTCCAAGTCTATCCCCATCCTTCTTATGAGTAGCTGTAAGTTCATTTGAGTCTTCTTTCTCTTGGTTGAATAAGGGTGAGTTATGTTTGATAGCCCCATGTGGAGTTCAAATGATAAATTATTTTTCATCATTACTTGTGTCATCCTCTTACTCTATTGAAAAATAAATTTGTTCCTCCTTTGATGCTTTGCTTAAAAGAGTTTCTACTTCAAGAAGAGATGGGGTAGAAGGGTGGAAAATGGATGAATGAGATGAAGAAAGAATGTAAGCTATAGCAAGAGGCTCATGAATGGATATGGAAGAAATAAAAAGACCTTGAAATGAATCTTAGATAGAAATAAGGCTTTGTTGGGTAGATGGCACATCACTTTCTTCCACAACCACTTCATGATTTTTATCATCTTCTTGGACTTCTCCTTTAACTTCTTTCTTTCCCCAAGCCTTCATAGTTTGGTCCCAAGTTGGAAGCTTGGAACTAGCAAGCTCTTTTAAGGATTTAATAAGCTCTTATTTGAGGAGAGGAATGGTGAAAGAGAGATATATAAGTCTATGGTTTAGGGATGGAGTGTGATGTTCATGGATGGGCATGGAGATGGGTGAAACTTCTTGAATGGGATCTTGAGGGAGAGGTAAGATAGGATGAGTAATACGAAGGAGATCTTATTCATACAAGCTTTCATCATCCTCCTCATCTTCATGAATATCTTTATATATTTTGGAGATTATTTTACAGTTGTAACTTGTTCCATATCCTCTTGAGCTTCCCATCTCTCTAACCTATCAATCCACCATTGAAAATCCTCTCTTGCCATGGACAATCCTTCACTAATGACATATTGATTCTCTTCCTCAACATACCCCCATATGTCCATTAAAAATCTAAATAAAACTCTTAACCAATACACAAGACCACCAAGAGTTTCATCACAACACTTATCTATCACACTCATATGCTTTTCCAATTCTAGAAACTTTGGCATAACTACCCACACATTTTGAGAATGAGAGGTGTAGTAATCTTGGATAAAGTGATTGGGATATTTAATTTATTCGAGAAAGGTTTTCAAATACTCATATTTTGCCTCCCAAGTGATGGTGTTTCTTGACTCCTCATGACAAGGCTAAAGTGAATATGGGTCATGTGGTTGGTTAACAACAACATACTCATTTGGAAAGGGACTAGATTGACCATAGGATTTTCATAACTCATATGGAGGATGGTATTCTTGATAAGACTATTGAAAATGATAGAAAGGGTCATAAAATGTTGATAGGGAGGTTTATGGTAAGGATTCTCCTCATATCCATCCATATCAGCTTCATAAATCACATGAAAAGACAAAAATGTATCAAAATATTTAGCAATAGATACTTGGGATACTTACAAACATAAATTCATTTGGAGTCATCATTGGTGCTTGCTTGGATGCTTTCAAAATCTGATAAGAGAGAAGACACACCAATAATATTCCCATTATTTAGACCTTGTCCCACTAGGTGTGCCAGAACTATTGTCATCAAATTGTGCACCCTAAGATACTCTATGAGGATCCTACAATTTGATGTAACATGTAATCATCTCTCAAGTTGTGAGTGAACTTGTAGGAGAGATGACTCTCCAAATTATGAGGGACATCTCCCTAGATATGAATTGATGTGATTATGATACTAAATCTACCTATTATAGGTGAAAAAGGAGAGAAAGATACATAAAATAAACCTAAAATATGAGGTGAACACCAAGATTTTCTTCCATTCATATACTTGGGATTTGCATAATGAACTAAGACAACCAAACTAGCCTCAACACCATTAATGGAGATCCCTAGCATTAGTGTTTCTCATGAAATTAAATAACAACTCAAAAAATGAATTGAAGTGAAGGGAAGGTTGGATATGACACTACCAAACTCATACATACTTCAAGAGTCTAATTCAGTAGCATGCACTTCATGAAATATGTTACAAAAGAAGTCATTTGTAGAAACACATTCAAGGATTGCATGAAAATAGGATGAACTCAATATATACTTGACTTTAAATATGCATCACTTCAATACATAGTGTAAATGGATTTTGAGTATAACCAACTTGCTTCTAATTTTCTTAAGTATAAATCAAGGTGTAATTTTAGTAGGGATTCCACCATGCAAAGAGTTAGAATCCCTTTGCAAAGCCCAAATGTCTTGCATTAATAGAATGTGATAAGAGAGAGAGAAAAGATAAATCCAAAGGACACAAGGACAAGTGTAAAAGTTCTCACATAAATTATAAATAATGAGAATGAGTTTTAAAGGAGGTCAAGAAACTGAGGTGGACATGTGTCCATCTCAAAACAAACAACTCCATCACATGTGGCATAGGAACTCTTCCACTTTCCCTTGAAAATTGCCTTCATCATTAGCCCATCTTAAGCACTCCAAGGAAGATTAGGGACAAGTTTAACATTTATAATGAGGATAGGTATTTTAAAATATGATTCCACTTAAATTTGGAGTTTCCTTCATCAATAAACTCTCTTACATAAGTTCATTATCACCTTGTAACCATGATCACCATCTATAGGCTTTTATTGACACTTGCCACAAGAATATTTCAATATTCCCCTACTGAACCATACCAAGGGTATTTTAAAATGTGTTAGGACACTTCCTATTCTTGGATTCATTAGAAAAATCATAAAAAGCCACCAAACTTGATTTTCCACTTTGTCCACTACGTCATTCTGGATGCCAGTTTAGATAGGCTAAAAAGAGAGAGCTAGTAGAGGAACTTGTGAGTATTTTCAAGGTATAAAAATGACATGGAGGGTTTGATAAAGTCCCAATATACCTCCAAATGTGATTGGAATCTCATATTCATCTTTAGGACTTACAAAAAATAATAAAATTTCAAGAACACCTATTTTTTGCTTCACTTGTATGGATTGCGTAAAAATCCAATTACATGTATTTGACCCTCATGGAGTTCAAAAAAAAAATCTTTTATCCTCATGGTAAAATTAATTCATCTAGATGCACTTTGAACCTCATGTCTCCAATCAGGATTGAAAATAGGGGTTTTGAAGGGTTTTAGTTGCATTGGCCTTTTAAGGATTGTTCATATACCTCTAAAATTAAAGTTATGAACCAACATCCGAAAGTGTTTTTTTAGGATCCCCTTCAACCTATTACAAATTCTTGGAATCCCATGTAAATCCTCCATGTAGGTATGATAATTTGAAGTGACTTCTCAATTACACCCCTTCTCTTTGCATACAATTTTATGGCATTGGGTCCAAAAATGATCAATTTTAGGTCTTTTATTCATTACAATAGATCTAATAGGTAAAATTATACCCTATGGGTCTGTCATAGTCCATTTAATCCACTTTCTAACACTCTAAATGGTTTTGAGCTCCCATTAGGATAACACCTCTCCACTAGGCCTAATGGCTTTGGATCCTCTTTCATGGATTTATCACACATGGGATTGTTAATATACCTTACAAGCTTTTATTAATGTTTTTTCATGCTTATCAAAGCTTTCCCCAACCTGTGTTCACAACCACTTTAACCCTAGCCTTCAATTTCCACCATTTTCTCTCTCTTTTGCAGGGTTTGGGCCCTAAAAGTGGCCTATCTCTAAGAAAAAATAGAGATTATTATCCATTCTTATTCATGATTTTTGAATACATGGGAGGATTAATTATTTCATGAGGAAAACCTTTAATAAATTTCAGCTCTTAACTCCTCCATTTACCCTGCCAACTAGAATGAAACTCAAAACTAACTTTTGAAGGTGACTGCTTGCAAGTTGAGGGTGGAATTAGCCTTTTTAACCTCATAAGTGGAAAATTTTGATATATTTTCCTTTTTTAATTTATGTCTCCATGTTATTTTCGGTTATTATCACATATTAAATCTTTGGAGATTCTCACTTGGCCTTGTGGAGGCAATTGACCCTCTAATTGTCTTCATCCCACTTGCAATTGTGTGTGTTCTTGACACTTTAAAGGTTGAATGTACGTTGGTTTTTGAAAGTGTGAGTCATGTTAGTGACTTAAAGGATATATATTATACAAAAAAACTCATTTTAAATTTATAATCCATACTTGTCTCTTAAGAGTTAATTACCCTCACTACCAAGATTAGGCCACTTGTTCATTTGAATGAGACACTTATTAGGACCTTACCTATAGGTCATGGTTTGAGTTTGGATTGATGTTTTTAAGGAGATTATTCATTTTTTCCTTGGTCACAAAACTCAACTTATTCATTATTTATCTCCTTATAATCTTTCAAACCATATCATTTCATGGTTATGTCTCCAACTAATATACCTTTGCTTGACTGTGATAGTCACCATTTTGCCCCTATTCTAAGGTATTTTGGCCATTTTAGGATTTGTTCATGATGTTTTTAAGTTAATCTTGAGTCCCTTGAGGTCCCCCTTATTCCTTTAATCTTATATCCACCTTTAAGGCTTAAAAAAAAAATTCAACTTTTAAACTTTAACCTCACTGTCAACATACCATATTTTGATTGTGTTTCCATGGATTTAGGGCCTATAGGTGCATTCTTAGCAAGGGATAGGCATTATTATCTAGAAAAAATCCACTTAATTTAAGGTATAGGATCCTAAAAACATTTATTTCATTATAAAACTGTATTTTAGATCATCATATTCCAAATTGAGACAAAACTTGAATAAGGGTGTTAATTGTGTTTATTCTTAGTCCCCTAAACAGATAAAGGGTTTGCATTAGGGGGTTCAAACATCAAATTCACCTTTCATTTCGTCATCACTACCTAAATAATTATATTTAGACCATTTTGGATTGTTTTAACTTGTTTTCATAATTGAGCATCATCAAAATGGAGTGCAAGACCACTTTTCCATCTATAACCTGTAGATATCACTGTTCAAATTTAGTAATTTTTTGTAACTTTTAAGCTTGTTCAAACTCCATCTCAACTCCTCCTTTGGCCTTCAAAACTATAATGAGTGTTCTTGGTGGATAGGGATACATAACCAAATAAACAATGGCATTTAAAACATATTTTGTCATGACATATGTTATTATAAAGAATCCCTAGGATCTTTATTTTGGCCTTTTAGGGGTTGAGAGCCCAAAATAGTCAAGTCATTATTTTTTAAGGAAAATCTTGCCTTGTATAGCATCTTAAGTCTTCATAGCATTAAATCCATGACCTTGGTAGATGTTAGGACCTCAAACATGAATTCCACCATGTATCCCATCATTTATACCTCAATACATACTCTTGAACTCTTATATAATTTTATTGTGAGCAAACTTTGCTAACAAGGTAGTAAAAAAGAAAAATTGGACAAATTAGCTTGAATAATGGTAAATTGATTTGATCTCTCACAATGACATTGAATGGAATCACATTTAAAAAATGGACCCAAGCACATTTAAACCTCTCATGGAGCTCTCTTCCACATTGAAAAAATCAAGTTACACATATATGGTTGCCAACTTTGAAAATAAGCACAATTTTGAAATATCCTTAAAGGGAATTAAGAGTGAAGGCATTAATTGATGAAACACTATTAAATAGGGCCTTATTCCCACATAAAAACACTTCATCAAACTCAGACAGCTTGATGGGTCTCTAAAAATAAGAAATAGATACAAACTTATACCTCTCTTGTCTCTAAAAACAAGAAATAGATACAAACTTATACCCCTCTAAGATGAAATTTCATTAAAAGTTATTTGGAGTGCAAGTGATTGTTATTAAAGGAGGATCCACCAATATGAGACTTATTTTTATGGTTTTTAAGTGCACTCAGATTAATATCCACATGTAGAAGTATTCCTCCTAACTCCACATGTAGCTTCCATAATGAGTGCTTGAACTTGCCCTTCCTTGACTTGCCAATGGAAAAAGAGGAAAATAAGTTATAAATGAAATTTTTATGTAATATTTTCAATAAAAAAGTCTAAATGACTTATGGGGAGGTGAAAAGTCACACCACCACGTTTTTAGCTACAAGTGCACTTGAGAAGTCCGTACAAGTGCCCAAAAACTCCTATTTTTTAGGAAAAACTACCATTTCTTGATCATAACAGACTTATAACTATCACCTACTGATTATGACATGATTTTACATTATCCACATTAATATCCACCTTTATGACATATTTTTTAACTCCCACCATTTGTACAAGTTAATTAATTATCTACAAAGGTGGTCAAATGACCCTTTTACCACATGAAACCTAGAAAATGGCCAATTTGTGACTTGAAGACACCTTGAAACAATTAAAAGACAATTTTAGGACATTTACAATATATTTTTTCACTTTGAATAAATTTGACTACATTTCACCAATGTTGACTTTGGTTGACTGAGCTAGTACAAGGAGGATGGGTTTCAACAAGGACTAGGTAAAGGGTAAGAGAGACATGTAGGACAATAGATGACCCCATAGGACATATGAAATTTTCATCAAAATTTTAAAATAGTATGAGTTGACCCAAATTTTACTTGGGGTTAAATTTTGTCAATAGATTCCCTTTATAATAATAATTAAATTATTCAAATGAATATCAAGATAAGAGGATATGATATAATTATGGAAAGGAAATGAATTTTTTGAGGATTTATTTCTTCAAAAGTAAAATAAATGAAAAGATGAGAAAAAATATGTGTTTATCATTCATGAAGGGTAATTGTGGGTTTTAATCATCATTTTAAGGACATAATAAGAATCATTACTCTCAATAGTAAGCATGTGGATAATTTATAGGTTCTCAAAGATAACTTTGATGCGAGTTTAATGCAAACCAATATTATTATGATAAGGTCATTAACATTTTAGGATTGGTAAAAATTCACTCCAAGACATGATTTGTGGGTCTCAATTTTATTCATAACCATGTGGTGGAATAACGGTGAGTGAAGTGGTTATTTTATCACAAATGGTTTGGATATGATAAGTGTCTAATTATAAATGTAAATTCTACTTGAGATGGATGGGTGGATCTAGTATAAGGTAAATTTATCCAAAAAAAAAATGGAAGGGTAAGGCATAAAGGAAGGGATCCTAAGATTGCAGTTTGAGATTAAACCCTTACAAACTAAATTACTATACTAGACCAAGCACATGTTATGAGTTGATGTAATATTCCCTCCAAATAGGGAATATAGCAACACAAAAAAACTTTGAACAAGATATAACTTCAGTTGAATAAATTCAGAATGATCACAATAATATAGTCTCTGAATAGCAAATTACAAATCTTATCACTTGTCCTTTTAAACTATTACAATTGCAGTCCTTTCTCATGCATATAAATATGAAATACAGTCTTAAAAACCCTGGCTTATCAAAACTGGAAGTGAAAATTGAATTCTGGAAGGTCTCGGCCCTTCTGTGTCGACACACAGTCACCGTCATCAGTCGATATCTCACCGACGTCGGTCTCTGTCAGTTGTTTCTGCGGACATGGGTCTTCAGTCAACCGATGTCGGTCACTGAAAACCCTCTGTCTGCCGAGGTCGGTTCCTGAGCTGATCTGTATAGACCTGTACAGGCCTTGTACGGTCGCCAATTAAGCACAACTTCCCTGTTTCAACCCCTGATCTGGAAATATACTTTTCTAGCACAGAAGATCTCTAGCTGTATAATTTATTGAATCAAAACAAGAATAAAGAAATACCTGAATTATCTGTAATAACTTTTGTGTGAAGTTATCTCTCAAACCTGAAATTCTGTGATAACTTCTGGATGAAGCTATCTCACACTTTGGCAATAGATCAGCTGATATTCCACAGCCTCTTAATTACACACACTGAAGAGGGAACGTTCTCCAATGCAAATGGAATCCTTGAACCCTAGGCTCAGTCTTCACAGAAGAAATTCTCAAAATCAATATCAATAATCAATAACATAATCAACAATGGCCTCCATGAGAAACCCTTATACCCTCAAAAAGATATGCTTGCCCTAATTAGGGTTTCTTAAATTAGAATTAGGTTTTCTAATTAAAAATAGGCTAAATAATTAATATTTGATTAAATCAATCAAATATTAATATCTCCCTCAATACATGTCGGATCGACGAACCAATCGAAGCTAGTGAATCAGGGAGTGATTCTGCACATAACCATACCATAATAAAGGCGCTCCACTACATATCAAATATCCCTAAAAAGTAGGAGCCCTAGCCAAATATGTCTGAAATAACCTGAATGAAAATCAAATGTATAAATCCTATGAATCAAAGTCAAGCCAAGCTCCATTATGACCCTCTATCCATCCTATTAGCCTACAAAGGTCGCATAATAGGCTAACCATGAACTCAAAACATGTCACTTAAAAAGGGGACATGACAATCTACCCCTCCTGAAATTGCTTGCCCTCAAGCAATCACTGAATGACAAATCAATCAATCCACCTGGATCCCAAATATAGTTTTGATCTCCACCACTGTCAATTAACACGACCCCCATGCCATGTCCATCCCAACTCTCATGTAATGGTGTCACATCATCTCTAGTACTAAGATAAGCACTCCAACATCCAATCCATAAATGAAAATCAGCAAGCAAACTCCTTACCTGAATAATATCTGAAACTGGATAGTGAAGACTAGAAATAGTCATATCATCATCAACCTGTGACCCGGCTGTAACAGAAAGTTGAGTCCTCACCACATGTGACAACTCCTGAACTGAAGTCACCTCAAGACCAAGCTCATCCTCATACCTCTCCTGTGTTGGTGCCAATGTGCTCTCGTCATCACCCTCTATCATGTTATGTGGTATAGGTACCTCCATCCGATGAAAAAACATATATCTGAAGCTGCTGCCCCATATTGCCTTAAGAATATGTGTCATCCCATCAACATTAAAGAGAACCTCCATGTCCTTGAGATGAAGAGTAACTTCCTCAAATGAATGAAGCCACTTCATACCCAAGACTAAGTCTATATCCCCCATATTTACCACATAATAATCAGCCTTGAACTCATAATTGTTCAAGCGCAATGGGAGGTCTCTAATCATACGCTCACACTTAAGAGTGTGACCATCGGCTACCTTAACACTGATGCCCTCAAAGTCTACGGTAGTGAGCCCACGCTTCTCCACAAATCTAGCATCTATGAAATTATGTGTGGCTCTTGTATCAAGAAGGGTGATAACCTTCTGCCTTGCCAAAACTCCACAAAGTCTGAATGACTCATCTGACTGAATACTGGATATGCGTGCCTCCTGAATGTGAAGCTCTAACTCTGCTTCTGCATTAGGCCCTGAAGCCTCTACCTCTGCCCCCTTAGAATTGTTCTGCTACTCAGAATCCTCAGAATCGAAATCCTCATAGTATACCCACATCATACGATTCGCCTTGCCCTTAAGCCTCAAAGGACAGTCGTGATGGATATCATATGGTCCTTTGCAGTAGAAGCAAAGCTTCTTTCTGTGTAAATCATTAAGTGCCTCATGATCCAAAGGTGGTGCTACCAAATTGGCCTTTGAATCATTTTTTACCCCGGATTTATCTATGTTAAAATCTGGTCTCTCCATATCCCCGTGGGAGTGCTTATGGTCTCTAGAAGAAGTACCTCTGGCGTTAAATTTATTGGATGGGTCTGCCATCTCCATATCACGTGCCTTCTTCATAGCTACCTGTAATGAAGGAGGATAAAGGGCTTTGATCCAACCCCTCAATGGCTCTGTCAATCCCTCTATGAAGAGAACTACCAATCTATGCTCTGAAATATTGGGTACCATG
Organism: Torreya grandis; assembly: GCA_037957365.1. Lineage (NCBI taxonomy): Eukaryota > Viridiplantae > Streptophyta > Pinopsida > Cupressales > Taxaceae > Torreya > Torreya grandis. The sequence continues at coordinate 1,432,910 of JARHVA010004204.1, forward strand.
ACTGCCAATCTCTGAAACTCACTAATAAAGGACTCCAAGCTACTTGTTTGTCTCAACTGAGCCAGATCTCAAAAGTAAACCTCAGGATCTTTCCTGTCAAACTGCTCAACCAATCTATCCACAAAGTCCTGGTACTCTGTTACCTGATTATGCTGAAGTGTTACCATACCATGGTACCACCAATCATGTGCTACTCCATCCAAGTGCAAAGTGGCGTATTTGATGGCATCTATCTCTGACATTGGTCTCAATGCCAAAAAGGTGTCAAGCTTATGAGCCCAAGCTTGAGCTGTCATCTTACCACTGCCGTCAAAAGTGGTCAAAGAAAGCTTACCAGTAGCCTTCTGCAGCTCACTGAATTGAACTCTAGGCTTCCTATCCTGTCTAACCAATCTGTAGTGCTCTCTCCTAAGGTTGACAAAATGATCAAAGGTCATCTTCTCTTGGACATGAAGAGGTAATAAGTCCTACTCATCATTTGTAGCCATGTAAACAACTGCAAATGGGTTATTCCCTGCTTCCTCTGTTGGTGCCTCTGGTTCTTCTTGAACAAAAGTAGGACGTGTAGGTCTATCAGCTGTTCTGGAGTGAGTCTGCTGTGGCCTCTAATTAACCGTATCACTCCTATCATCTCTTTGGTCCCCGTTCTATCCATCAGGTGTGTTCATTCTCTCTATCATAGTCATAACTGCCTGTAGTGTCTAAGCCATCTGTTGTTGGCTTGTCATCATAGCACGCTGAAATTCTCTGGTGCCCTGATCAGCATCATACCTATGGCCCCTGGGTGGGCTGCCCTCACGTCTGTCACTCATGATGGTCGGTGGCTGATCTAACCCTTGAGTACCTTCAAGCAAGGCTTGACTACGTGTGTTATACTTGTGTGGTCCCAACTCTTGTGGCTGCATAAGATCTATACACCCTCAGGCTGGCAAGATTTAGCTCTGATACCACTATAATATCCCCTCCAAATAAGGAATATAGCAACACAAAAAAACATTGAACAAGATATAACTTCGGTTGAATAAATTCATAATGATCACAATAATATAGTCTCTGAATAGCAAATTACAAATCTTAGCACTTGTCCTTTTAAACTATTATAATTGCAATCCTTTCTAATGCATATAAATATGAAATACAGTCTTAAAAACCCTGGCTTATCAAAACTGGAAGTGAAAATTGAATTCTGGAAAGTCTCGGCCCTTCTGTGTCGACACACAGTTGCCATCGTCAGTCGATATCTCACCGACGTCGGTCTCTGTCAGTCATTTCTACCGACGTCGGTCTTCAGTCGACCGATGTCGGTCACTAAAAACCCTCTGTCTGCTGAGGTTAGTTCCTGAGCTGACCTGTACGGGCCTTGTACGGCCGCCAATTAAGCACAACTTCCCTGTTTCAACCCCTGATCTAGAAATATACTTTTCTAGCACAGAAGATCTCTAGCTGTATAATTTATTGAATCAAAACAAGAATAAAGAAATACCTAAATTATCTGTAATAACTTCTGTGTGAAGTTATCTCTCAAACCTAAAATTCTGTGATAACTTTTGGATGAAGCTATCTCACACTTTGGCAATAGATCAGCTGATATTCCACAGCCTCTTAATTGCACACACTGAAGAGGGAACGTTCTCCAATGCAAATGGAATCGTTGAACCCTAGGCTCAGTCTTCACAGAAGAAATTCTCAAAATCAATATCAATAATCAATAGCATAATCAACAATGGCCTCCATGAGAAACCCTTATACCCTCAAAAAGATATGCTTGCCCTAATTAGGGTTTCTTAAATTAGAATTAGGTTTTCTAATTAAAAATAGGCTAAATAATTAATATTTGATTAAATCAATCAAATATTAATATCTCCCTCAATACATGTCGGATCGACGAACCAATCGAAGCTAGTGAATCAGGGAGTGATTCCGCACATAACCATACCATAATAAAGGCGCTCTGCTGCATATCAAATATCCCTAAAAAGTAGGAGCCCTGGCCAAATATGTTTGAAATAACCTAAATGAAAATCAAATGTAGAAATCCTGTGAATCAAAGTCAAGCCAAGCTCCATTATGACCCTCTATCCATCCTATTAGCCTACGAAGGTCGCATAATAGGCTAACCATGAACTCAGAACATGTCACTTAAAAAGGGGACATGACAATTGATGTTTACTATGGATAAGATAAAACTATAAAACACAAAAAAACATAGTGAAGAGCCTAAGGGAATAATTACATAAAGTTTCAATGATTAAAATCATATATATTATTAGCACTAGATTGTTACTCATATCCAATGTAACTAACAAGTAAGAATTATTATCTATTAGAAAATAACTAAAAATACTAATAGAGTGTTCAATCATATCCCTAAAAATATCACACACTCAACCAAGATTTATCAACTTAATGTAAATTTCCCAATGAAACATATAAATTTGGAAGTGACATCACATTCACATAAACTCGCATAACAATTATAGAGAAAATTCTTCACTTGCATTAATTTCCAAAATTATCTCACTCTTAAAATGAATAAGAAACATGTATAAATAATTATGGATGGGAACCAACTCATCTTTAGAATGTGATTGCATGTAAAAAATACTAAAAATAAGCCTTGTCTTAATTTAGTTTTACTTTCATGCATGTACAAGAGTCTTCTTCTTAATGAAGAAAAGATATAAATAAATATGTATAAACTAAAATCCAAAATTAGACTATGATGTTTGAGTGGTACTATCACTGGTAGCCAAAATCAAACCAAACTAAACTCTAGTTGGTATATTAAAATTAGGTATTATATAATCAGGAGCCAATCATGTGACAATATGGGGGAGCTTATTACTATAGTAGTAACTATAGTTTCTATAATTGTTTTCTAAACTTGTGAATACCCTATTTAAGTGACTACCTATTCTTAGTCCTTTTTACTATAGGCATTAGCACATGATGTGGTCTAATTCAATTAATTTAAAATTGATAATATAAAGCTTGAATAAAATAAGAATATTTTTCATTAATTTTATGTGTGTGATCATTGAATTATCAAACAATTTTTTAATGCTTATGCATCATGGTCTATCTTTTTCCTTGGTGAATGTGATTAATTAGACAACTTGATCACTAGTTCTATGGACCTTATTCTCAAAATTTGCTTTAAAATGGTTAACAACAATTCAAAGCAAGGTGTCAAAGAACTTATTGTTCAATATCTTCCCCTTTGGAATATCCCATATATATATATATATATATATATATATATATATATATATATATATATATATATATGGGATATTCACATATCTCCAAGCTATTTTATGGCTTGTTGTTCTTTAATAGTTAACTATTTAACTAGTTCTTTCATTTCTAAGTGTAACTCCTATTAGCGTGGATATTTTGTCACCAACTGACTGATAGCAAAATGGTTACATCAACCATAATATAAGGAGATTTATGCGGCAAAATGGGTGTGGTGACCACAACTAGAATGAGATAAATCTCTCCTCTGAGTAAGGGGATGTTCCCTATAATTTATAGTATATATATAAGCTAAAAATACACACAAGGGTGAAATCATATCATCCATCTCTCTTTTTTTAGAGATGATGTTCACAGAATAGAGGAAAATTCTAGTGTAATTACTTAAGGCACTTCTCTTCTTTCAGAAGTGATATTCAGCCAACAATAGGATTCTTCCTGGGTAGTAACAGAAACCACAAGAAACCCATGGAAGCACAAAGTCTTTTGTTATTCCTCCCACTATTTAGGACAAAGGAACATAGTAATATTAAGCACAAATCAAAGTATGCACCTAAAACTACTACAAAGTAAAGGATTACAAAGGATAAAGAGAGCTTAAAGTCTTTCTAGTATCCTTTACACAAAACATAGATTGAAGACAATTGTGGTAGCACAAAGTCTCCCATAGTTTACTTCAAGACATCTTCCAGCTTATTTCCACTTGTTCTACTTATTTGATTAAATGATCAAGACTATATTTAGGAAACAGACATAAGAATAATTTCCTAGATGACACAAGCTTATTCCAACACAAAGTTTGAAAGGTCACTTGCTTTCTCATTCACTTAACAAAATATGATTAATAGTCTAAGCTCAAAGTCTTAGGAATGCCTTTAAATTTGGGTAGAGCTTCACTTCTGATAATAGAGAGATATCCCATATATAAAATGAGAGATTACAATAAATAATATCACTAGAAAGACTTGGGTGCTTGTTTTCATGAAAATGGCCCATGCTGAATTGAATGCATTGAATATCTGTGAAAGGGCATGCTGGAATAGGTCATTGGCCTTGAATTTGGAATTCTAAATTATCTCAAATGTCTTCTCCTAAGCATAGGTTTTCTAGTATTCTTTATGATGCTTACACGGATGTCTATTTTCTTTTACTTAATGTAAAAAAATAGGCCACACCTTTGAATGTTTGTGTTCTCTGATGTCCACTTGGTAGACTATTCCACCTACTAGAAATAACTCTCTTATAGATATTTCCAGATTTATTGTATTTATTCTCTCTTTCCTTACCATGTTTATTCTTTCCTTTGTGATCTGAGCTCTTTTAGCTCTTTTATGGGCTGGTCACTGAGTTTATTCTCAGGTCTGTGCTCTTTTTGAAAATCAATAGTTATTCCATCACCTTGAATTTGACGTCTATGGGGATGTCACTGGTCACTTTGAACCTCTTTGAACCTTGAACCTTGAACTCTTTTGGTTCAAATGTTTAATGGTTCAAAGGTTCAATGGTTCTTTGATTCAATTTTTTGTAAACAACCACATTCGCTCTCTTTTTCTTCTTCGGTTGAACCATTTATTTGAACCATTTAGTTGAACTTCATTCTGGAAGCTTCTACTTCATTCACTTGAAGCTTTTGTTTGAACTTTGAACTCTTTGAACCCTTTAAACCTTTGAACCTTTGAGCCATTTTGATTCAAGGTTCAACGCTTCATCAATTCATTCTATTTCTTTGAATCCTTTAAAGCTTCAAACTTTCTAGATCCTTTCCTTTTCTATGTCCATCAAACTCTTTGAACTTGTTGAACCTTTGAACCATTAAACTCTTTTGGTTCAAGGTTCAAGGTTCAACAGTTCAATATTCTCTCTTCAAATCCTTCTTTTCTTTAAGTCCACCGAAGTCATTGAACCTTTAAACTCATTGAACCTTTGAACCTTGTGGAGGTGGGGTTCAATGGTTCAATGGTTCATTCCAATTGTTTAAAGCCCACCGTTAAGTCTTTTGATTGAACCTTTACATTAAACCATCCTCAAAACACTAAGGAAATGCCTTAAGTGTTTTAAACTTCACTTTGAGAAAGCCCACTTGTTGAACCTGTGACTTTCTGAGCTAAAAAGGCTTAAATATTTGAAAAGCTTAACTACTCAAAACAATTTGAAAGAAAGAAAGAGACCATTTTGGCTTACAGGACCAAAATGGTCGACATGTTGTCCACAAAAGCAAGCGATGGATTTTGGGAACAATAGTTGGCTCTAGTTGGGAAAATTCCATTGATTGAAAACTAAAGCAATCAAAGGGAGTAGAAACCAGAATCTCATTGCCTTCATTTATGCCATTTGGCTACGGAGTCATGCTACCTTTAAAGAAAGGTGTCAAAAACAAATAAATAACACAAAACAAAAGGAATACTATACAAAAATTATACATATGTATAATTAGACTTATCTAATACTTCAGGGATTGAAGTGCTTCAAATGCTACCCACTGTGAGGTAGAGTAAATGGTGTTCCATCTTGATATTTTAATAAGAAATTATTTTCACCATTTAGACAATGAATGGAAAATGGGCCTCTCCACAGGGAATCCAATTTTCCATGTATTCTTTTTGGTTCTCTTCTCTTGTCCTACAATAAGACTTGATCTCCAATCTAAAAATTATAGATCCTTGCTTTTTGGTTGAAGAGTCCCTTCACCAGACTTTGATGTGCAACAATTCATTCCACCACCATAGTTTGTTGCTCATTAAATTTAGTCAAGCACATGATCCTTTTGTTTATGGAACATTCAAAATTTGAATCTTCCACTGCCTTTGCTAACTTTAATGTTGATAATTCCAGGGTGATTGGTATTTTTACATTTAGACCATACAGAAGTTAAAATGGGGACATACATATCACCCTATTGGGTGTAATTCTATTTGTCCATAAAGCATCAACCAATGCTTTATGTCAAGTTCTTTGATTTTTATCTACCAACTTCTTGATATTGGTCACCAAGTTCTTATTACTTGATTATTCTTGACCATTTCCTTGTGGATAATAGTCAGAAGAGTGGGAGAGAAGAATCCCATAATAGTAATAGAATTGGGTAATCTCATGAGAAGAGAAATAGGCTTCATTATCTATTACAATCTTGGTTGGGACCCCAAACTTGTAAATAATGTTTTCCTTGATGAAATTACACACTACTTCTGAAGTAGCATGCTTGACTGGAATGGCTTCCACCCACTTGGTAAAGTAGTCTATGGCTATGAGGACATAATCATGTCCAACACTCGAGGATGGATTTACAATGCCAATAAAATCAATTCCCCATTATTAAAATGGCTCTTTTATCACCACAAGATTGAGAGGTAATGCAACCATCTTGGGTTTGCCAATGAACTATTGACACAACTCACATCTATGCACCTAAGCGTATGAATCTTGAAACAAATTAGGCTAATAGTACCTAGCTCATAGAATCTTATGGGTAGTTACAAGCACAAAAAAATGTCCTCCACAAGACAAATTATGGAAGGACTCCAAAAGTTTATTCTATTGTACTTTATCCATGCAATGAAAGAATACCCCTTCAAGGTTCCTCTTATACAAATCATTGTCCCATAGGACAAAGTTGGTAGCTTTCAAATTAATAGTCCTCTTTTTTTTTACAAGACAGGTGAGTAGGAAACTCACCATAAGTAAAGAAATGAGCAATATTCAAATACCACTCATTCGTGGTGGTGACAAAGAGAATTGTTGGCGTGTCTTCAACTTGTGTTTCTTCATGCTCTACTTCTTCTAGTATATTATTAGTAATTAATTGGTAGAGACCTCTTCCCTACATGAGCTTTGTAGGTTTGATAACAAGATCAAACTCCTAGATTTTTGCAATCTAATTGCCCCTTTTGGTTCTAAGCTCTTACTAAGTTGGGATAGGCTTTACTATTGTATTAGGAACCAAAGCACAATGTGTGAGTTCAAGATGTAAAAATGGAAGTGATTTACCACCTTTACCACATCATAAGCATGCTTCTCCATGATTTAATACTTTAGCTCATGAGCTTTGAGAGGACAACTCATGAAAGATATGAGAGATTCCACACCTTCTTTGTTCTGCTAAACCAAGATGGTTGAAAGCATATGTTTAAAAGCATAGATATACATCATGAAGTCTTTGGTGTTAGGACAAACCATAATTGGGGCATGGGTGATAGTTTCCTTGATGTCTTAAAATGCTGACTTGCCTTCTTTAGTCCAGTTGAAAGTGGCTTTACCCTTCATCATATTGATAATGTGGTGAGTCTTCTCTACAAATTTAGGAATGAACCTTTAAAGAAAATTCACCTTTCCAAAGAAAGAGTGAACTACAGTCTTACTAGTAGGAAGAGCAAGATCTTGGATGGATTTGACCCTTTCTAGGTCGATCTGTATGCCTTTTTGAGACACAATGTGACCGAGAAGTTTCCCTTTGATAACCCAAAAAATTGATTTCTTGGGATTAAGAGAAATACCATTCTACCTACATCACTCCAGCACTTGTTGTAGATGATTCACATGATTAGGATGATGTTTAGAAAATAATGTCAAGTCATCAAGGTATACCATAATGAACTTACCAATTTTATTTCTAAAAATAAGATCCATCACTCTTTAGAAAGTAGCACTAGCATTGATTAAGCTAAAAGGCATTATATGATATGCAAAGGTGCCCCAAGGTATTGTAAAAATGGTATTATGTTAGTATTATTCACCAAAAATCCCTTGATTATATCCCAAAAAACCATCTAGCGTTGATAACATCTCAGCGCTAGTTACTACCTGCAGCAGCTGATCCATGATGGGCAGGGGATAGTTGTCTTTTAAAGATGACTGATTCAAATTTTTTAAATCAACACATATGTGAGTTTCTCCATTATTATTTCTCATAGGGACTATGTTCATAACCTAGGTGGAATGATGGATTGGCAAAATAATTCTTACATATAGTATTTTTTTGTATCTCAGAAAGAATTGTGCCTAATATCCTAGGTTTGTACTGCCTTTGCTTCTGCTTGTGAGGCAACGACCCAATCTTGAGAAGAATTTTATGATAGATTTCTTCAAGTTTGAGAGGTTTCAAATCATCATAATAATATGCAAAAACATCAATGTAATGGTGAGGCATAGTGATAAATTTGAGTTTTTTATCAAGGGTACAATAATTCCCAATGTTGACCACTTTGAGATTATCTTCTGTGCTCAAATTTATTTGATCAAAATCCTTGGAGGATTTTGAATCCATTTATTGTTACTTGATAAACCTATCATGATTTTTGAAAATCTTCTCAGGATAAACTAATCATTTGGGAATTTTATTCCCTTTGAGCTGAAGGAACTCTTCATCAGCTTTTGAAATTGTTTCTAGAGCTGATTCCCACAGTGGAGATTCCCTGCCTTCAAAATGAAGCTTCTCAAAGCTATTTATTTGTTCCAAAAAATTAATGATTTGGTTTTTGTCATTGAAAACCTACCAATGGTTGGAATTATTAGGTACACTTGGTCAAAAGACCAACTCGATAATGTACTTGTCTTCTTTAAAATCTTGGTGAGGGACAAAGAGAGTTGCAAAGACAGCCAATGAATTTGCATGACTATTGAATTCTCTGGGCACAGTAGAAATACTAAAATCATCAAAGATTTCAATGTAGTCCCACACTAGATTTTGATAATGTTAAAATCTCTCATTCTTGGTTTTATATAGGTTCTTCACCTGACAAACCACTAGCTCAACATCTCCTTTGGCATGAAGAAGTTTAACACAGCTATCTTTAGCAGCCTTTAATTTGAGCAGTAGCGATTCATACTCAGCAGTGTTGTTAGTGTTTCTAAACTACAACTTATATCTATAGGGTATAATATTTCTTTGAGGAGATATTAAAATAACTCCTACTCCAAAACTAGTAGAAGAATTGCTACCATCGAATTCCAAAATCCAAACATCCTTAGAATCTGATCTTCTTTCAGATTTTTATTCATCAAGAAGGGAAGATCCTTTTGCATGTGTACTACACCCTACCAATTCTTCTCATGTCTTATTTGAATATTTTAGATTTTCACCTATAGAACTTTCATCTGATAAAATAGGAACATCTTCAGTAGTCAAAAAGTAATTACCCAAGCCTGAAGACTCAAATAGAATTTAAGCTTCAGGGGCTGATGTTTGGGTGATAATGTACTTTGACTCCTTCTCAGGGAGTAGCATTTAGATGATGCCCTTGATAGGGATCCTCACCTTATATATTTTCATGCTCAATTATCCACCAATGTCCTTATAAATTTTTTGCCCAAGCAGAATGTTGTAGGAGGCTAGAATGCAGCCACCAAGACTGTCATTTTAATTCTCTTATTTGGGAAGGCCACAAATTCAAATTGAGAATCATTGATTTGTCCCAATAGAGGCACTTGTTTTTTTTTCCATGTAGAAACATCTCCCAAAGGTCTTAGTTAGCATGATTCCAAGAGAATCTACCACCTTGGTGTGCATGACATTGTCAGAAGCTCTTAAGTCTATAATGTAATTATTCAACTGATGATCATTTATCAATAGTGAGACATAAAATGGTTTTGTCTTTATAGGGGTAGCTAGAGGAGTAATCACAAGATTATTTTAGGTAGGTGTGTTCTTTGGGGGAATAGGATTTACTTTAAAAATTTATTGTCCTATAGGGATGGTTTTATTCTTGATGCATTGAACTAACCTATCTAACTGCTTAGGGTTGAATTGCAAGAATTCAAACTCAAACATTTGCATTTTGGTCTTCTTAGTATGGTAAATTATATCAAATGACTGAAATGAATTCAAAATAGAGGAAGGAAATCTATCAATTTGGATTTTACTGGGTGTGGAACTAGTCTATGAATTTGAAGCAAAAGGTGAAGGAATATTTGAGGTACTTACTTTTGTGTTGCTCACTGGCTCCTTTGATTGGAAAGGTAGTGAAGTTCCTCATTAATCAATTGAAATTATTGGTCAAGATTCTTCACCTATTTTTATTTTATCCACTTATTGAGATGACTAGTTATGGGACCTCGTAAATACTTTGTATGATCCATCAAATGCTTCTCCTTTACTTATGGGTTCATCCTGGTAGTTCAGGAAACCAATGTTGGAGTCACTAGTTGATTCTTCTTATCCTTCTGCAAAGAGATCAGCATCATCTTCTTGGGTCAACTCAAGTTGGAAATAAAAATTAGATTCAATTTCAAGATAACCAACTACTAAGTTAGATGGTGTTGCTTCAATGGAAAGTTTCCCTAGTGGGGGAGGAAGGTAATTTGGTTGCCCTTGATTTTTGGTAGCATTACCTTGATACGATAGGTTGGGAAACATCCTCCTTGGTATATCATGATAAGGAGGAGTAGACATACCTTTTGCCATTTTTCTTTTAGAGCTAGCAATTCATTTGCTAGCTTTTACACCATAAGATTAGTGGTGCTTGTAGAAAAATATTCAAAAGATGAAGAAGATTTACTTTTGTTAGGATCTCTTCTTATCTTTCCTGCCAAGATAATATCATCTTCAACCTCAGTGTCCAAAATCTAAGCTACAACAAGATCTATGTGGCTAGCCCACCTCAATAGGAAACTTAGTTTAGAAAGCTAAGAATTGATGAAGAAGCATTTGAGATTCTCAGGTGTCAGCTGAGCAATTGTAGGAATCTTATGCCTTAGCTTGTCAAATTTGGCAATGAAGTCTCCCATGGGTTCATGAGGCTCCTTAATTTATGTAAGTTGGGATAACAGGGCATGCGAATCTTCTATGGGTTTGAATGTACCCTCAAATTTGGCTTTGAGAGTGTTCCAATCAGTCAATATTTGTGCTTATAGATTATAGAACCAGTCTGGAAGCGTGCCTTACAATTTTTCCACAAAAAGTCTCACTGCAATGTCTTCATATTAAACATGTATCACACCAAAGGATATGCAAAAGTATGTAATATGTTCACCAAGATGAACCTTCCCATCAACATATATCTTGGAAAAATTCTTTCTTGAACTATGGGGTAGTTCATGTAGAGGTGGGGTTAGATTCAGAGGACCAAAAGTATTGCCCTAGGGGCCTTGAGCTACCATGATGTGTCTATTGAAGGGAGGAATAATAAATTTCTATGGGATATGTATAGGCAAAACTCTATTAGTAGAGGAAAGAGAAGTTTTGCCTAGTATTGGGCACCTAATATTTGTAGGAGGAAAACTCCTAGTTTACTGAAGGTAAGATGGTGGAGGAAAAAGATTAAAATTACTTAGTTATACCAACTCAAATATAGGGTCAGCAATACCTTGAGCTCTCTAGCTTCATGTGTACAGTGGATCTACCAGAGTGTAAAATTAAAATGGAAAAAAATTGGAACTACTTCAATTTGAAGCTTGAGGCTTCAAGCTACTTATTCTTCCCCAGTAGAGTTGCCAAAAATTGTTGGCATGGAGCTACTTATTCTATCCCTACGAGATATGAAATGCTCTAATTTGAATAAAATGGAAAGGGATTGGAAATATCCCTAGTGGAGTAACCAAAAATTGTTCGCATGGAGCTGCTCATTCTATCCCTATGAGATATGAAATGCTCTAATTTGATTAAAATGGAAAGGGACTGCAAATCTCCCTAGCAGAGTCACCAAAAATTGTTGGCATGGATTTTTTGTCACCAGTTAACTGATGGTAAAATGGTTACATCAACCATAGTATAAAGAGATTTATGTGACAAAATGGATGTGGTGACCATAGCCAAAATGAGATAAATCTCTCCTCTCAGCAAGGGGAGGTTCCCTATAATATATATATATATATATATAAGCTGAAAATAAACACAAGGGTGAAATCATACCATCCATATCTCTTTTTTTAGAGACGATGTTCATAGAACAGAGGAGAATTTTAGTGTAATTACTAAAAGCACTTCTCTTCTTTTAGAAGATATTTAGCCAATAGTAGAATTCTTCCTAGGTAGTAATAGAAACCACAAGAAACCCACAAAATCACAAAGTCTTTCATTATTCCTCCCACTGATTAGGATTAAGGAACACAGTAGGATTAAGCACAGCTCAAATTCTCCACCTAAAACTACTACAGAGTAAAGGATTATGAAGGATAAAGAGAGCTCAAAGTCTCTCTAATACCTTTTACACAAAACATAGACTAAAGACACTTGTGGTAGCATAAAGTCTCCCATAATTGGCTTTAAGACATCTTTAGCTTATTTCCACTTGTTTTGCTTGTTTGATTAAATGGACAAGATTGTATTTAGGAAACAAACATAAGAACAATTTCTTAGATGACACAAGCTTATTCCATCACAAATTTCGAAAGGTCACTTGATTTCTCATTCACTTAACAAAATATGATTAACAGTCTAAGCTTAAAGTCTCAGGAATGCTTTTCAATTTGGGTAGAGCTTTTCTTCTAATAATAGAGATATCTCCCTATACAAAATGAGAGATTACAATATATAGCATCACCAGAAAGACTTGGGTGCTTGTTTTCATGAAAATGGCCCATGATAAATTGAATGCATTAAATATCTATGAAAGTGCCATGCTGGAGTAGGTCATCAGCCTTAAATTTGGAATTTTGAATTATCTCAAATGTCTCCTCCTAAGCATGGGTTGTCTAGTCTTCTTTATGACACTTACACAATTGTCTATTCGCCCTTACTTAATGCAAAAAAATAAGCAACACCTTTAAATGTTTATGTTCTTTGATGTCTACCTGGTGGACTATTCCACCTACTAAAAATAACTCTCCTATAGATATTTCTAGATTTTCTATAGTTGTTCTCTCTTTCCTTGCCAAATTTTGTCTTTCCTTAGCGATCTGAGCTCTTTTGGATCCTTTTTAGGCTGGTCACTGAGTTTTTTCTCACGTCTGTGCTCTTTTTTAAAATCAATGGTCATTTCATCACCCTGAATTTGACATCCATAGGGACATCACCAGTCACTTTAAACCTATTTAAACCTTGAACCTTTAACTCTTTTGGTTCAAAGGTTCAATGGTTCAAAGGTTCAACGGTTCATCGATTCAACATTTTGTAAAGGGCCACATTCGCTCTCTTTTTCTTCTTGGGTTGAAACATTTCATTGAACCATTTGGTTAAACTTCTTTCTAGAATCTTCTACTTCATTCATTTTCTTGAAGCTTCCATTCAAACTTTGAACTCTTTGAACCCTTTGAACCTTTGAACTTTTGAATCATTTCAGTTCAAGGTTCAACGATTCATCAGTTCATTCTATTTCTTTGAATCCTTTGAAGCTTTGAAGTTTATGGATCCTTTCCTTTTCTAAGTCTATTGAACTCTTTAAACTTGTTGAACCTTTGAACCATTTAACTCTTTTGGTTCAAGGTTCAATGATTCAATGGTTTAATCTTCTCTCTTTGAATCCTTCTTTTCTTTAAGTTCACCGAAGTCATTAAACCTTTGAACCTTGCAGTGGCAAGGTTCAATGGTTCAATGCTTTATTCCAATTATTTGAAGCCCATTGTTAAGTCTTTTGATTAAACCTTTGCATTGAACCATCCTCAAAACACTAAGGAAATGCCTTAAGTGTTTTAAACTTCACTTTGAGAAAGCCCACCTATTGAACCTACCACTTCCTTAGCTAAAAAGGCTTGAATATTTGAAAAACTTAACTGCTTAAAACATTTTGAAAGAAAGAAAGAGACCATTTTGTCCTATAGGACCAAAATGGTCGACATGTTGTCCACAAAATCAAGTGAAGGATTTTGGGAACAACAACTCCATATGATAATCTCTTGTATTGTTCACATAATTCTGAGCCAAAATGATATTTGGGAGTATCAATAGATTCAACTCTAGGTATGACTTTTCCTTAACTAATTTTTATATCATATATAATTTAGCATCTAATTTTTTTAAAGCTTCATTATTTTACACCACCCTATGCCACCACGGTTATGACTTTATTCATGCTTTATGGATATAACATACTAAATGATTCATGCATCAAGAAAATTTATGTACTTGTTCTATAATATCTTATGGGTATTCAATCCTGGGTTGAGAATCCAACCTCTTACTTTCCTATTGGAGACCATAAAACATTTTATTTAGCACTCTCCCTATGGCATCTACCACATATATGGGGTATTATTCCAATTCATCATGCTCACTAGGTTGAGTTTATCTATTTTTTGTCAAGCTAAATAATTATAATTATAATTATATTATAAATTCAACTTCTTTACCAACATTTATTGTTTTTATCTTTTTGATCCTTTTCATCTTGTTAGTATATTCATAAAATTCTAGACTTATCTTGGGTGGCTCAATAAACACGAAGTGTTATCTAGATTTTTTGTCTACTTATAATTTTTATATCCATTGTGTGGCTAAGACTAGTATCACGTCAGATACATGCTCTTGAAATGACGTAAAAATGGATGGAGTGGTTGATGGTGAGCCCATTAGTGATGGAGGGGTAGATAAAAGGGGTGTAGGGAATAGATGACAACTATCTTTTCACCAAGGATATTAATTTTAGCTAGAGTATGAATAATATATTTGAATATATTAGGATAATATTGAATAGTTTTAACAATAGAGGATTTTATCTTTGTGACTGATCACAAAACAAATATTAGATGAGTGGATGAGTGGATGAAACAATGAATGGGAAACTAAGTCCTTAAAATGTACTAATTAGGGGACTATATAAATACGTATTTAAGGGTTTATCACATTTTAGGTCATGCCATGGAATACCAAGTCAATTTTTATATTACTTGAGGGAATGATACACATGTGCCAATGACAACAATAGTACTCATGGGGATGGAAATGGTACTAGCCAATAAGTAAAATTAAATATAAAAAAATGTTATTGTAGAAGTAATGAGAAAAGGAGTAGAAATAAATATATGAATTGATTTAAATGTAACCATTATACTAATAACATGAGTGGTAGTAATGAG
This sequence comes from Torreya grandis, assembly GCA_037957365.1. Lineage (NCBI taxonomy): Eukaryota > Viridiplantae > Streptophyta > Pinopsida > Cupressales > Taxaceae > Torreya > Torreya grandis. The sequence continues at coordinate 1,448,111 of JARHVA010004204.1, forward strand.
AAGAACATCTAAAAAGGAGAAATAAAGAGCCATGACTTAGGTAGTGGTTACTATTGTTATAATTGGGCTATCCACCCCATAAGTAATTGATATGTCAATTAGAAAAGTATGTGTTATGGTAAGTGGGTTTATATCCTTATTTACCCCTAATACTTTATTCTTATGCCCAAATTATTTCTATATTAATTTTATCTATATGAAGAGAATGGAAATTAGAAATTGAAAAATGTACCTGTAGGGGTGTCTTATGAAAAACATCATATTGTAATTGATATTTTATGTCATCTTCCTCTTCTTTTATTGGGTTATATTTTGGAATACCTATGTCTTCCTAACCAAATTTGACCCTAGTTCAAATGAGCTCAACCCCCTATATATTCAAAATTTATATAGGGTTTTGGTAATCCATAAAATGGTCACATATTCATGTTTAGATTCATATTATATGTTTCATCTTTGTCATATGTGTCATTGTCTTAATATTTCCTTTATGTCACCTTTTTGGTCATTATAGGTGAATTTTATAATTTTCCACTTAGGATAGATATGTCAAAGTTTTCTCTAACATCTAAAGTGTTAGTTGAGTGTCAGGGAACTATTCTGTAGTTGACATGATGTAGGTTTAATGCTCATCCAAGAAGATCAAGAACTTCAAGTAGTTTTATGGATAAGGATAACCACTTGGCATATGGGGAAGATTTAAGAGGATCTATACAAGTCCCAAAAATTATTTTTCAAGATTTATAAGATTCAATAGTTTCAAATTTAGCAAAAAATGGTCCATATACCTCATTGCTCTCTTAGACAAGGTCAAACAATTCAACTAGTTTACTCTCAGTATGGATAGGAGGGGAGGAACTGAGATTAATAATTTTGGTGGATGAAATTATTCTTCATGGAATTCATTTCAATATAAATATTTCTAAGAATGGTGGTTTGTGGTTCATTAAATATCCTTAAGAATGTTAATGACTCTAATCTACCTACACATTCCCATTGGCTCTGGTTTTCTTCTCTATTTACTTTGATCTGAGTAAACCAAGTAGTGAATATGATCTTGTAGATAAAGTATTTTCATTTCATGACTAAATGTAAGTAGTTATCATGTGTGTCCATTTAAGATAGGTAGGATCATTCTTGAAGTTTGAAGTAACACTACTATTGATTTATAGGATAGAGTTTGCATAGTTACAAAGTTTTGTCTTTTGTGAAATGGATTCAATATTAAGTTAATGTACCTAGTTTATCATCTCAAAACATGGAGGCCAGTTTTTCCATGGAGGGATTGTGTTGATAAACATAGAAGTTAATGGAGATGAACTTTGAATACACTACATGAAGAATGATCACAGTTATGATGTACATAGTCACTTATAGTCACATGTAGGTGTGTACAAAATACTTTAAGGCTACTCAAAACCAAATAAATAGGTTTTATATATTCTCAAGACTTGAATGGAGGTTATCAAGTCTATTCAAGGCACACAGTGTTAATCTTGAGATTGAAGTAGACCTTGAATTCAACCAAAGTGAGAAAGTTGTAAATGAGCTAGCTTACCTTAACTTCTCCAAATGAGGTTTTTCTTGTACAAAATGCCATATGTGGGTAAGATTTGATGAGGTATAAACAATTTTAATTACTTCATTTTTGTAGTTTAGATGAAGATGTTACTCCTCAACATGAGAGGAAGTTGTTTGATTAAGAGATAATCAATATTGAGGTACTTTCAATTCCATCAAGTTTTTATTATAGACACTCAGTGAAAGCTATGATTAGTTGAAGACAAATGAAACTAGAACTTGCAAATAATGAGTACATTGATAGTATAGAGAATGATACATGATTCTAAGGCATATGATGAGTTCATTTAGTTGTTATATATCTATAATGGATTTAAAGGAACAAAAAATGTAGAACACAATGATCAAACCTAAATAGTGACCTATAGGAACTTCTTGATAACACCTATAGTCTAATTCATACATAGACTAACCTAAGTCCATAAGAGAAAATAGACTTGGCTAATCATCAGACACATGAAATGAATGACTATGTATAATACCTTTTATAATGGTGATATAAATTTCCTTGTGTCTCTTAAATATCATCAACATCTAAATAATTCCTTTGAACTCTTCTAAGTTTCCACCTATAGGTGACATAATCAACATAGTCACAAACTAGCTTGGCTAATAGAGAATGTAGGTTTGATAAGGTGAATAGAGGAGTAATATGGATATAACCATGTTAAATAAATATCACAATTATATGTCACATTAAATGAGACCTTTATATATAGAGTAAATAATATAAGTAATAGGTGTTGAACCCTAACCTAAAGTCAACTAAACACTACACATAGGCATCAGACCCAGAAGTTAGTGTGGATAGTTTGTAGTGTGGAAGGATATATGGGTAGAATAAAGCATTGAATATTTATTTAAAATGTCCTCATAACCTAATAACTAAATTTATGACCTCATCCTATCTAGGTAAATAAGTTATATTCCCTCTATTTTATCTCAAACATAGGGCACTCCATTAGTAAGATAACTATAGGCTTGGTATGTGAAGAATGAGATGGATGAGAGTGAGAATATTGAGTGACTGTGGGATGTTCTAGAAGCTTGAACTAAATGTGAACATAGATATTAATGGATTTATAGTCATTATAAACACTTATAAGGGTCAAACACATATAAAGTATAGTTAGGCCTATTAGGCTTAAACACTATAGGTGCCAAATATCATGCATAAGGCTATATAACGCTTTCCAAATTATTTTTTACCCTTTATAGGGATTGATTAAGATCACTTATTTATAGATAAAAACACATACATGGTAAATTTGGCCTATAATTGTCTCAATCCTACTCATAACATAGTTAAGAGCTCAAGAGGTCATCTTTTGATGCTCACATCTATACAAATAGAGTGCATGGTACCTCAAGGATTTTGGAATAGTTTAAGGGGTTTCATAACTTAAAATCAATGGAATTTGTTTGGAGGTTATATTTTTAGGCTTTATCAATCATTAAGTAGTCATATAAAATGTCAAAATTGGTAGCTTGAGTGTGGCCTATGACACCCAACCCATAGATCACTCTTACATGCTCTCATAACACTTCTAAACACATTTTTGCTTATTCCTAGTCATCCATAAAATTCTAAGACCTTATTCTAGCTCAACTAGGCTACATCTTTTATGCTAGTTCCATCCACCTAGCTCTTGAGCTTGTAGGATAATATCACTAGGGTTGGACTATAACACTAGACCCTAGGGTGTCCAATTTCTAGTGCTCCTATCCAATCATATTTTGAGCCTAGATGACCATTTACTTTTGATTCCTCTTCTTCATTGTGTCATCCCAACATGAATAAATTTAACACATAACCAATAAATCTCTATAAAATCCCATTTAATGTTCATTTAGAAGGGGTTAGTAAATTGTTGACCTTTTCTTTCCCAACAGGCCAAAAATTAGTCCCCTTCTGTCCCTGCTATTCTAGGCCTTTTCATTTTTTAATTTTGCATGAATTTGTTCATTTCTATGGACTCTGCAAAATTTCTATGAACTTTGTAGGTCTAAATCTATGAACTCTATAGGTCTAAATCTATGGACTCTATAGGTTATTCCTTTGGCACATGAAGGATCAGTTTAGAGAGTTCTAGGTTTCACAAGAATTCTTCGTGCTCTTGTTTGAAGAAAATCATGAAGAAGGTTGGCATCATTAAACCATTGGCCTCAGTTCAATGCTTGGTTTAATCAGCAGTTCAATCACTCCATTTCAAATCCTAGTTCAATCGACAGTCCATCACTTCATTTTTGAGGCTTGGTTCAACACCCTTGGTTCAACGGTTAAAGTTCAACACATTTTGGTTCAATAGTGAATAGCTTTAAAACCTTGAACTGGTTCAAAGGGTAGTTCAATGGCATTGGTTCAACCACTCAATTTGGCAGCATCAGTTCAAGCGGCTTCCAATTCATTAAATGGTTCAATGCCAAAGTTTAATGGGCTCGGCATGCTTCATTGAACCATTTAACTAGTTCAATGGATTTGGTTCAATGTTTAAGTTCAATGAATTGGTTCAAAGGCTTGGTTTAATGGGCTCAGCATGCAGTGGTTGAATCACTGAACCGATTGAACTATTAAACTAATTTTGGTTCAATGGATTGGTTCAATGGCTTGGTTTAAGGGTGTGACCTATAGCCAAAGGGCAATGATGGGTTCAAAAGCCCTTGCAGAGGGTAGTTCAAGATTTGAAATCCCTTATGGAGGGTAGAGAGTTTCAAAGAGCTTGAAGAAAAGGATAAATAGTGGCCAATTCTTTTGGACTTTTTGCCCGTAGGAAAAGGCTCAAAATAAAAGCTTGCAAAGGAAGAAAAGCTGCAAAAAAGACCTGATGAATTTTCTTGAGGATGGTGACATCCTGAAGGCCATCAAATTTGAGCAAATAAAATAGCCATTGGGTGATGGCCGCGTGAATGTCAAATTTAACGTAGTGAAATATCTATTTGTTTTTGAACTATTTGAGCACCAATCATGGAAAGAGGCCCAAGAAATGTAGTGACCCACTAGAAGATCACCCTAAGGGATAAAAGAGTAGGAATAAAACAAAGAGAAAAAATGACAAAGCATTCAAGTGGCAAAGGGAAGGTGAGTTATTGCAGATGAGCGGCACGACCTATTTTTTGTGGTTGGCACATGAGGGGACAAACTGTAGTCTATTTGTAGAAAAGAGGCATGACCATGCTCTTACATTAATGTTTTAATGCTGAAGTCAATTTTGGTGATTGTATACCATGTTTCCAATAGGCCTTTTATGAAGAATGACATCGATAACAGTAGCTTTCCTCTTCCCAAGGTTTAGAATGCACATGGGCCACTTGCAAAAATGAGTGCCAAATTCTTTCCTAAGAAGTGCCAAGTTTCTCTTCCTCTTTTTATATATTGTAAACTTCTCTTTTGAGAAAGATCCACTCTCAGCCTTAAGGCAAAACTCTACCCAAAAATCTCATGGGCTTGTAAGGCAGAGCTCTGCCAAAATTTTACCATGAATCAAAACTTAGCTATTTTACCTCCATTTTGAGTTTTGCATCTTTAGTATGTGTCTATGTCTTGATTCTGTGTTAATTCATTTTATTAAATGATTTTATAGAATGATTTTAGCATGTATGGTGCATTTTTGAGTTTCCTTTTACAGGTCTATTAGAAGTGTCCCTATAGGAGTGTAGGTGAAGTGGATAGGCTGCTGTAGTGTGTCCCAAAATGCCTCTAGTAGTTATTTCCTCCCTGTATCTCCACGAACCATGTAGAAGGTTTTCTCACTTTAGATGAAGTGTATAGGTGCTTCCTTTTGGTGAAAAGTGTATATTCAGGCTGGGTGGATCACATTTTTTGGTGTATCACCTTTTCTTTTTTTTTAGGCTTAGGCTTTATTTTCAGCATCTCTCTCTCCCTTTTCATCCCCCCCTTTTTTACATTTTTTGTTAGCAGTAGGAGAAACCAAGGCCTAAAAGATACATCAAAAGGAGCTATCCCTCATTTAGAGACTCTCCCTTCCATCTTCGTTGATCCCACAGGTGAGAGGGGAGTTTCCATTGTTGCATGAAGAAGGCAAGAGCTTGACCTCCTGCCAGGGGTGTAATCTTCTGTGTCAATAGTTTCTGGTATGCCCAGTGGGACCAACTGGGACAAGTTTTGTCCAAAGAGTTGAAGAATTTTTGGTGTGTTCTTTAATTAACCAGTCTTTGGAGGCCTTGCATCAAACACCAATGGTGACTTTGAGTTGAATATGTTAGTTAAGCAGCCTAGTGCCATCAAAAATCTTACTTTTTATATGTATAATTCCTTTGCACAATATCATGGATCTTTTTTTCCTACATATGACTATGATCAAGCTCAAGATTTTTAGAGAATCACCTCAAACAACTCTCTTAGTTGGCATGCAATGATAAGGGAAATGGCCTTGGAGTTTGAGAAGTAGACGATGGAGATTGATAGACTAGAGGAGCAATATAGATATCAACAAGAGCTGATGTATAAAGAGGAGTGTTTGTTTAGGCAAGCACAAGCCTTGCAATCCATGGAAGAGGAGGTAGCAAAATGGAGAAATCCATCTATTCAAGGTAATCAGCCTTGTGTGCCCCCTCCTATTCTGAAGAAAGCCCCCTCTTTTACACCAAATCCTTTCTATTAGATAGCACTCACCCACTCCAACTTGTTTGATGCATCTACTCTCAATCCCATGCACCTGGCTTTCCAACATCAAAGGGCATCAGAGTAGCCCCCATGGAAATAAATTTTCTCAATTCCTTATATTGTGAATCTTCCATTAGGGGGAATACCATGAGCCAACACGTCCCTCTTCTAGAGACTCTTCTAGTGCATCAATAGTCTCTTCCTTACGTTCCTCAACCTCCCCTAGTTTTTCAACATGATGTGTAGTTTTTGAGTTGGAAGAAGGAATGCCAGGAACCAACCTAGAGCCTTGAAGAGGATGATGATGGTGAACTCCAAGAAAGACTCTTTTAGGACAACCTAGCCAAACAAATTGAAAATTTAGAGGCTAAGATGAGATTGCTTCTTGAAAGAGAGATAAAACTTCCAAACTGTGTGAAGGAGCCCCAGGACCTTAGAGAAAACAATGTTGCTACCTGTTCACAGGAGTAAAATTACAATTTTGAGATCCTGAACTAGGGGAAAATAGTAGAATCATGGGGCAAGAAGGCGGAAAAGCAAGGTTTTTATCAAAACCTTGAAGAAGATGAGGCTGCCCCTGCTCATGATGATGTTGGTGACTTCTAAGAATATCTGGCTAAGAGAATTATAGAGTTGGAATCCAAAGAGATTCCTCAGCTAATGTGTGATGGATGGCTCAGACCCAATGACACATTCTATGTCTAAACACACCCCATCTATGCACCCCCAAGAGAGCTATCAGGCCACAACTGATATAGATAAAGTGTTGACCATGTGGAAAGAGGAGAATCATTTAATTCTAGCTCAAGGATTGCCTCCTCTTCCACATGGTCTTCCCACTTTACCCCTTCTCATAGAGGAACTTGTTCTGTAGGAGGTGAGCAAGGAGTAAAAGATCCAATCTACAGTTTCCCAAGAGGATATCATGAGTGACAACGAAGGCAGAATCATCATTTATGCTTCTTGTGAAGACCTCATCAGCAATGGAGAAGACACAGGTCTTGCATACATGAAGATGTTTTAATAATATGAGGAAGAACAAAAGCATGGTGAGCTCTCTTCCCCTCTATTTGATGAACTTCCTTACTATTTTGATGAGGAAGATGACTATGCTGAAGAGCCTGAGTTGGAGGAGGATCAAGAGGATACCTTTGAACATCTAAAGATCCTGATCATCAAGGAGGAGAAGGAGAGGTCTATCTTCCTAGAGGAATGCCTTGAAGAATAAAGTTTCGAATAGAGAGGTGATGTTCTATGGGATGAGCAATCATTTTGTGAGTCCATTTCAAAAATCACAATAGTCACCCTCCTTTAAGAAGTCCAAGAGAAATTAGAGGATGAGTCTGATAGAGTCTTCAATGAAGCAGAAGGAAACAAGTCAGACCATGATGCACTACAGAGGGACTATATAGATCAAAGGGCTTATGGTGATGAGCTAGCAACCATTATTTTCTTAGTGATATGCACCAGTATGAGGAACCAGCATTCAACAAGCTTTTAGGAATAAGCAGAGTACATATATGTCAGAAGCATGTTTGAATTTGATCTACTTGAATATCAACCAACCCAGGTGATAGGCAAGAGGAGTAGGTCACCAAATCTCCTTTTTATTCAGCCACTTGTCTGGCACCATAAGTCTTCTTGCTAGCAAGGAGACTTAAGAAGTTTTCCCTTTGATCTAGGAGGGAGATGAACATTCCTGGATAGCTTTATATAGTAGTTTGCTTTCAATTTTCTTTCCTGCTTTCCCTAAGTGCAGTTGCATAGGTAGTGTTTTTAGCCTTGTGTGTTTCCCTTGTGTGTGGGGTAAAAATCTTCATGTTTTGATTCTTGGATCTTTTGAGGCTATTTCTAAACTTTATTCAAAGCTTCCTCTGACTCTATGTCTAATGGACTACAAGGCAACTGGTCTTTAAGCATATTAGGCATGCTTCCCTTAAGAGTCACCAACTTGTTGACCATTTTTTGCCCAACAGGCTAAAAATTGGTCCCTTTCTATCACTACTATTTTAGGCCTTTTCATTTTTTGATTTTACATGAATCTATTCATTTCTATAGGCTTTGTAGAATTTCTATGAACTCTGCAAGTCTAAATCTACGAACTCTATAGGTCTAAATCTACGGACTGTGTAGGTTAGTCCTTTAGCACATGAAGGATCAGTTTAGAGAGTTATGGGTTTCAAAAGACTTCTTCAGGATCTTGTCTAAAGAAAATCATGAATAAGGTTGGCATCATTGAACCATTAGCATCGGTTCAATGCCTAGTTCAATTGATAGTTAAATCACTCCATTTCAAAGCCTGGTTCAATTGGCAATCCATTGCTTCATTTTCCAGGCTTGGTTTAATGCCCTTGGTTTAGTGGTTAAAGTTCAACACATTTTAGTTCATTGGCACATAGCTTTAAACCATTGAACTAGTTTAAATGGTAGTTCAATGGTGTTGGTTCAACCACTCAATTCAGTGGCATCAGTTCAAGTGGCTTCTAGTTCATTAGATGGTTTAATGCCAAAGTTTAATGAGCTTAGTGCACTTCATTGAACTGTTGAACTAGTTTAATGGATTCGTTCAATCATTTGGTTCAACATTTAAGTTCAATTAATCAGTTCAAAGGCTTGGTTTAATGGGCTCGACGCGCAGTGGTTGAACCGCTAAACTGATTGAACTATTGAACCAATTTTGGTTCAATAGATTGATTCAAGGGTGTGCCCTATAGTCGGAGGGCAGCGATGGGTTCAAAAGACCTTGCAGATGGCAATTCAAGATTTGAAAGCCCTTATAGAGGGTAGAGAGTTTCAAAGAGCCTAAGGAAAAGGACAAAGAGCGACCAATTCTTGTAGACTTTTTGTCCATGGGAAAAGGCCCAAAACAAAAGCCCACAAAGGAAGAAAAGCCATAGAAAAGACCTAATGACTTTTCTTGAGGATGGTGATGTCCCAAAGGCTGTCAAATTTAAGTAGATGAACTAGCCATTAGGTGATGGCCGTGTAAATTTCAAATTTAACACAGTGAAATATCCATTTGTTTTTGAACTATTTTAGCGCCAATCATGGAAAGAGCCCCAAAGAATGCAGTGACCCGCTAGAATATTGCCCCAAGGGCTAAAAGAGCAAGAAGAAGGCAAAGAGCAGAAATGACAAAGCATTCAAGTGGCGAAGGGAAGGTGAGTTATTGCAGATGAGTAGCGCAACCTATTTTTTGTAGTTGTCATTGATGAGGGGACAAACTATAGACTATTTGTAGAAAAGAGGCATGGCCATGCTCTTGCATTAATGTTTGAATTTGAAAGTCAATTTTGGTGATTTTACATGTTTCTAGTAGGCCTGTTATGAAGAATGACATCAGTAATAGTAGATTTCCTCTTCCCAAGGTTCAAAATGCACATGGGCCACTTGCAAAAATGAGTGCCAAATTCTTTCCCGAGAAGCACCAAGTTGCTCTTCCTCTTTTTATATATTGTAAACTTCTCTTTTGAGAAAGATCCACTCTCATCCTTAAGTCAAAACTCTACCTAAAAATCTCTTGGGCTTGTAAGGCAGAGCTCTGCCAAAATTTTACCTTGAATCAGAACTTACATATTTTTACCTCCATTCTGAGTTTTACATCTTTAGTATGCGTCTATGCCTTGATTATATGTTAATTCATTTTTTGAAATGCTTTTGTAGAATGATTTCAGCATGTCTGGTGCATTTTTAAGTTTCTTTTTATAGGTCTATCAGAAGTGTCCCTAGAGGAGTGTAGGTGAAGTGGATAGGCTGTTGTAGTGTGTCCCAAAATGTCTCTAGTAGTTGTTTCCTCCTTGTATCTCCATGGACCCTTGACCCACTAATGCAGAAGGTTTTCTCACTTTAGATGAAGTGTATAGGCACTTCCTTTTGGTGAAAAGTGTATATTCGGGCTGGGTGGATCACATTTTCTGGCGTATCACCTTTTCTTTTTTTTAGGCTTAGGCTTTGTTTTTGGCATCTCTCTCTCCCTTTTCATCCCCCCCTTTTTTACATTTTTTTTTAGCAGTAGGAAAAACCAAGGCCTAAAAGATACATCAGAGGGAGCTATCCCTCATCTAGAGACTCTCCCCTCTAGCTTCACTAGTCCCATAGGCGAGAGGGGAATTTCCATTATTGCATGAAGAAGGCAAGAGTTTGGCCTCCTGCCAAGGGTGCAATCTTTTGCGTCAACATAAATATTACAAAAGTAAGCACGAATATAAGCAAGACCATTGAGACAAATTTCCCTATTCTCTATATACAACTATTAACATATTCAAACCTTCACACCACTCCTTAACCACCTCAAGCACTCTTAATTTGGAATTTTTTCATCTACATAACACTATTTCACAAAGCACATCAACTAGGATAAATACATATGTTTTGATCCCTTTTTAGAGTATTGGTATGTAGGTAGCATGCCCACACAAGGGGTGTGGATATAGGTTTAATGCATCTTACACACACCAACCACCCCTCTTTCTCAAGTATTATTAGGCATAATAAATTTTTATGGTTTCAAGATTGAATTAAATCTAAAAGGATCTCTATCGATATTCAAGATTCAAAATTTTATTTGGCAAGCTCATGTAGGGATAGTGGGCAAAACTTAGAAAACATAGATCTTTATGACTAGTTTGGACAATAGTGAAAAGACCTAGATTATAATGTCAGACCTTGAAGTGTCTTATTTTTGGTGCTCTTATAATTTCATTTAATGAAAGATAGATCTTGGTTCATTACACTATCCTAGCCCTACACAGCCAGTTTTAGCCTCTATCTCAGTCCAATTTTAAGCTAAGTTACATTTCTCCTTATTTATTACTATTTTTAAAAAGGTTTAAAAGGCATAGTAAATTATATAAATTAGTATTCTAATTATTTCAATATTATTTATTGATTTATCTATTCCAAACCCTTAACTAAATTATTAATAATACTCCAATGTTCCCAAAATTGTTAAATCATTTGGTGAACCCGACTTACTTCATTTGTGCATAAAACGCTAAAAACCCTAGGGTAAATTCCTTTTTTATATTTAAGATAATTTTGTAATTTTTCCTACATATTTTTAATTATAAATTAAAATTTATTTTTTAATTTTACCTTAGTAATTTTTAAAATTATTTATTCCAAACCCTAGTTGAATTTACTAGGTCCTTTTATGCACAAAAACCCTAGAAACCCTAGGTAAATTTTCTTGCTAATTTTAGAAATATTTTTTTGATTTTTTTCCAACATATTTAAATAAAATATTCACATTAATTTTTAAAATTCCATAGTAATTATATATATATATATATATATTAAAACCCTAGTTGCATATACTAGGTCCTATTACTTTTAATGTATCACCTTACATGTTTGTGAGCATTTGTATCCTTTTTATGCATATTCTATTTTTTTTTTAGATTATATTTGTTTGATATGCTCTTTCATTTTTCAATTTTTTTCCTTATGTCATATAAGATCCTTGTATCTCCTCCTTTGTGATGAAGTGCAAGACTTAGTGGTAACCCTCTTGAATTCACCTAGATTCCTGTAACCTGACCATATACCATGGATAGACAACCATATTAGGTTCATACTATATATCCTACATATATAGATTACACCAATTTCCATGAGGATAATTTTGATAATGAGCAGTACGAGAATAACAATGATGATACAAACACTGATGTTCATGAACCACCACATTAGAATCTTAATCCACTTCCACCTATTATTGATAATGAAGTTTTCCTCAACAAAGATTTGATCTTACAAAGTTTTTGAGAAAGACTCAAAAACAACCCCGAGATCATACTCTTATCTTAAAATATATAATGGAAATTAAAAAGGCTAAACAAATTGAGTCATCCATTCTTTCAAGGCAACCAGTTGTAAATGACAATATGGGGGAAACTATGTCTAAATAACCCCCTATAGTATCCCAACCTACCTCTATGCCACCACTATCTACAACTAATACATCTTTATCTGCTAATATAGCTTCCCTTATGCAAGAGATAAAATCTCTTCAATCTAAGGTGATACATATTGAGCAAGATGCTTCTAGACCAACACATGCTTTAGATTCTTTTGCTCTACTTCATACACTTTTGGAATGTAATATTATTTTTACACCCTTTCCATGAGGTTTTTTTCAACCTAAGCTCACTCCATATGATGGCAAGGGTGATCCAGAGACATACTTGAGAGTTTTTCATTGAACATACTTGGACTATGTGCTAAATGATTAGCTAATATTCAAGATATTTCTACAAAGTCTAAAGGATTATGCTTTATAATGGTTCTATAGTCTAGTGAATCAATCATTCAACACATTCTATCCTTTAGCTGACATGTTCCTAGATCATTTTAGCATTAACATTGGTGATAATGTTTCCTATGCCCAAGTTGCACAATAGAAACAAAGTTGAAATTAACATCTCACAAATTATTTTCTTTTTAATATAAGACTACCTTGGCTAAGATGACTATCCCCATGGCTGATCAAGAGTTATAAGATCTCTTTAAATAGAGTCTTCTACTAGCCTTGCATGAATCAATAATGTTCAAAATATTCTCTTCCTTCACTGAGTTACGTTAGATGGAAGTCAAACTAATTTCAATGGGAAAACTGAAGTACATAAGTATATCTTAAACAACAAACAAGAGTAACAACAAAGTCCCATACAAATTAAATGTCAATGATAGCAAGAGTCAGAATCAACCTACAGTTAATGTATCTTTAGAGCCCCCTCAGTGAGTGGTTTTATTAGCACCTCCTTGATGAACTTTTGCCAATCTACCAATATCTCTAGCCAAATTTTCAAAAAAATTATTGGAATGTAATATCCTTTCTCTCCTTCCTATTCAAGAATTTGATCCAATAAAGCCTCTTCCATGGAGATATGTTCATAATCAATTTTGTGATTTTCATAGGGAACTAGGCCACACAAGAAATAGATTCATTAGTTTGAAACACAAGATACATTACCTAATAGATGGAAACATTATTGATCTTGGCACTCCAATTGAGCCTCCTTGGGTAAAGCAAACATAGGATAAATCTTTGAAAATCTTCTTAGATCCTTTCCCACAACATTCTAAATAAGAGATAAGGAATACACTAGGTGTTCATCATGAATATCATGCACATCCTCCAATATCTACATATTAGGTACCTTTAATTGAGTTACACCCTTTGAGAAACATGATTGGAATATATAATTATCAAGTTGTTACAGTTGGTGGAGTTTTATATGAGTTACCACTCCCCACCTTAGAGCCATCTTCTACTTTACAGTCACCATTTTTATCTTTTTCACTAGTTATAGTTCCTCCTCTAGGTTATATTCAGACACATTTAAGGCGTTCCTCTCCAACATAGAGAGTTCATACACTTTTATGGAGGCCTTTTTTTGACTAGCCATAATTCTAGGGCTCTAGACATCTTCGAGATATAGTGTTGACACCTAGGGAAGTATCATTGAGGTCTCATGCCTCTACACATAGATCACATGTTTATAGAGCTTATCCTACTACTAGATGGGTACTTAAGGGCCCTATAGTTGCATCTTCTTCTTAGTGTTACAAGGGGACACCACATTTGGTTTCTATTATAGATATTTTAGATCATTTTTAACATACACAACTTTTAGAGCTATAGTCTCAGTCATTCTATCATGCTCCACAATCATGCATGATCCCTCCCCTTGATATAGGACACCATGATAAGGAGTCTCCCATGAGACTCATCAGTTAATATCATCTCTCCTTAGCCTTACTTGTACATAGTTTCTTTTTGATTACTTGTACATATTTTCTCATTATTTCTTTTATAGTCTCCCAATGCTTGACTTGTACATAGCTTCTTTTCAATTACTTGTACATAGTATTTTCATGTTTGATTATACATTAATTATAACTAAAATTTAAAAACAATACAAACTTTAAAAATCCAAAAACATTCAAATAATTCAAAAAAACAAAAATATTTCAATTGTATGCATTATCCATGCTTTACATTTCTACTACCATGTTAGACTTACATTTTTTGTTCTATGATATTATTTGTTGATTTATCTACATTACCATGATTCAATTGATATTCTTTGAGTGTGTGTAGTGACATCCAAATCCTTGATTTCTTCACTCTACCCATTGAGGGGGCATCCTACTTCTACATTCAAGACATACATTGAAATATTTACCTACCAAGGGCATCTTCTACATGACTACACCATCTAGGTTATGTCATTCATACACCATAGCCTCTAGTTATCATGTTGATGTACATTATTTACTAGCTTACATAGATTACTCTATAAACATTCACTAGTATATAAAACTTATGTATTTCTTAGAATATGCCTAGTCTTGTACTCCATGTCTTGCATACTTTTACTTCTTGATTTGATTAGTTAGATGCAATTGAATTTTATTATATTACATGTCTTCATTTCTTTATTTGTATAGATAAATGTGATTTCATTTCTTTGTTCATATTTTGTATCTTATGTGTGCCTTAAGACATTTTCCAACGTCCTTTAATTTTATTCTTGTGTGTGTCATAGGACATTTTCCAATGTCTTTTGCTTGTACTCTTCTATGTGTTTGTGGCCCTCATGCTAACCTTGATTGTTTCTAATTGTGTGTATATATGGAATTTTAGCATGACTTGTATGTTTTATTTCTAGTTTGAGTGGCATGTGCTCATGTCCCTTATTTGATTGGCCCCTTGGCCACTCTTGTATTCTTATTACTTATTGACTTGTGTGCTTATTACTTGTTTTATTCTTACTATTTGAAATGCCATGATCCATATCATGTATTATATTTATTTATTGGATGCCATGATGGACATCATTCTCCATCCCTCCTTGACAACTAGAAACTAACATTTTTAGTTTCAATTTAGTATACTACACATCATATTACATTATTATATCTATCTAGGCATACCCTTATTGATCTAATAATTTTCAATACATACTATACTATATCTTGAGACATATTTTCAATTATCATTGTTATATCATGTATTTTATAGCATAAAACACTCGCAGGGCTCTTTATTATAAGGTAATTCATTTCAGGGTCTTCATTTCTACCCTGAGAAGAGCGGGAAATAAACAAGGGTTTTGTCACAAAAATTAGAGCTTGTACCAATCAAAAAATCAATTTTTAGAACACTCAAAACAATAATCAAAGGTCAAACTTGGTAGAATAGACTAGAAAAATAGTGACAATTACATAACAGTCATCAGATTTAGTAAAGGATAATAACGCTAGACATGGAAAATTGTAATACACAATAGCATGTCTTATTTTTGGTGCTCTTATATAAATAGTAAAAACCTTGATTTTATAGAAATAGGTAGAAAGGTCAGCTTAACTATAGTTTTTTCACTTACAGATTACTTTAGATTTAGTAGTTTTAGTACAATTTTTCTTAGAGAACCTAGATATAGGGGGAATTATACATGGTATGATGGCTCTCACTTCTAGTTTTAGATTGGGAATTTGGTATAACTTCCCAATTAGAATCCATGTTATAGACACCAGTGATTGTGGGAAATGTGCATGGTATATTGGTCTTCTTTTCTTTAAAAGTTTAGTATATTACCTAGGCATTCTTAGTAGTTGTGTACCTTATTCCAATTTTTAGTTTCCAATTTTAGAGTGGATTTCATACAAGCCTAATGTCCTCCTTCTAGAGTGTCCAATATTGGCCTAGTTTACAACACACATTCAAATATCCATGCACATTGTCAAATTTTAGAGCATTCATGGGCTTCAAGAGCCATCTCATACACCACAAATTCATATCAGTATCATTTCATAGCTTTACCTAGTGGGAAATAATGGAGCCAAAGGCCTATCTAGCATTTATATTCTTGATCCACCTACTTAGAGGGATTGGACACATAGTCTAAAAATTTATCAACATAAGTATGGTCACATAGCTTCACTTCGTAAGCAATGATGGAGATAAAGGGTTAGCCTTTGCATTCTTTATCCACTCTTAGGGAATTGATATCTCAACTTTGTTCATGATATTACTCTTGGTACAACACATACCCAACATTACTCAACATCATCTAGCATCACTCAACATCACAATAGGTTTTGAATTGGTTCACATACCTAGTGAGGTATATTCATTCCTTTCTCTTCCTCTCTCTCTATCTCTTACCCAACTTTGTACATTCTTATTTTAGATACAAAATTTCTAGTAAGAAGTAATCTATTATTTATTTTCTCTTGGAAATTTACAATTCATAATGTGCTCTCTCTATTCACACCCTACATCATATAGCTTCATGGGCTTCACCCTTGCAAGTAAGTTTAGGTACACTTTCTACTTTTATTTTATCCTAGTATTTCACTTTATTGCATCATTAAAATAAAGAAGGGGGTAAATATAGTCATATAAAATTTTGAAATTGATAGTTTGAGTGTAGCTAGTGATAACCAACCCATAGGTCCCTCTTGCATGCTCTCATGACCCTTTTAGACACCTTTAGTCTTATTCTCATTATTTTTTAGACTTCTAAGACTTGATTCCTACTTAATCAAGATAAATTTCCCATGCTAGATCCATCCCCTAGGTCTTGAGCCTATAAGATAGGAGTATTGGGGTTGGAATATAATGTTGGACCCTAGGGTGTCCCATTTCCAATGTTCTTGCCAAATAACATTTTTAGCCCAGATGACCATTTCCTTTCAAATCCTTTTTTTCATTTTATTAGCTTAGCATGAATACATGTAACCCATGACCAATAGATCTCTATAAAATCCCTTTTGAATTTCATTTATAATGGGTTTGAAAATATTACAAAATCAATCAAGAATACAAGCAAGACCACTAAGGAAAATTTCCCTATTCTCTCCATACAACCATCTAATATAACTACCAACATATTCAAACCTTCACACTAGTCCCTATACAACTTAAGTACTCTCAATTTGGCAGTTTTTCATCCACATAATACTATTTTAAAAATCAATTGGGAGAAATATATATGGCTTGATCCCTCTTTAGAGTATTAGTATATAGGCAACATACCCACACAAGGGGTGTGGATATGCATTTATTACATATTACGCACACTAACCCCACTCTTTCTCAAGTTTTAGCAATCATAATAAAGGTATAAAGTTTAAATAATGAATCATATTGATAGGATCTCTATCAACATTATAGATTCAAAATTTCACAGAGAGGCTCACACAGGGACAATAGACAAAAGCCATAAAACTCAAATCTTTATGACCAGTTTGGATAATAGTGGCAGGACCTAGACTATAGTGTTAGAACTTAAAGTGTCTTATTTTTGGTTCTCTTATCCTTTCACCAAATTAAAATTAGATCCTAGTTCATGACACTATCCCAGTCCTGCATAGCTAGTTTTAGCCTCTATCTCAACTATCTTAGTCTAGTTTTAAGCTAAGTTACATTTCTCCTTATTTTTTGATATTTTTAAAAAGGTTTAAAAGGCATAGTATATTATAAAAATTATTATTCTAATTATTTGAATATTATTTACCAATTTATCTATTCTAGAACTTTAGCTAAATTAAGAATAAGACTCCAATATTCCCAAAATTGTTAAATCACATCACTAAGAACTAGAACCTCTTAAAACCCTATCAAGAACTTGATGGAGAAAATATCATTGGAGATGCATATATGAGTGGTAAAATTTCCATGAAAATTACTGGAACCTATCTATAACTCTCCTAGGATCCATGACATCCATTTGGTCTGTATCGCCACTTATACAAACATGCCTAATTCCCTATCTTTTTCAAGATTTTGAGTTATTGCACAAGTGTAGAGGGAAAATAACAAGTGATATCAATTTAGGGAGGTATTTATAGAATTTTTACAACTCTCATACTCATTTATTACCTCATTTTTTCATGAAACTCCCTCTGCTACACTTTTCATTGTAGGTAGTCTAAATGAGACAGTGAGAAGAAGTGATTATCTAATGAGAAGATGAGAGGTATAATATTAGATATTTTTAAGGCATATATAATGGATTGGAAGAAAAAGATACATTAAAAATGCTTATAAAAACTCTTCCATAAATTTCCTTGAGAATGTATAGGACACCTAAATGATAAGTGTAGGCTTTAAGGCTTAGAATACTAATGAATGGCTACTAGATAGTGAATGATTGGTGGTGCAAGGGAGTTATCAATTGGAGAGGAATATATGACTATTACCATTAGGATTAAATATTATCATGACATTTAAAATGTTTCAAATCCCCCTATGGTAGTTTAATATAGTCAAGTGGACTCGTCACTAAGAAGACAGTTTCAAGAAGAACTATGGAATACTTCTATGACAAATTGAAAGATGTCATACTTCAGATGTAAAATTATCCAAGAAAATTTTATGGTATATTTTATACCTCAAGATCTCATGTTGTAATTATTTCTCATATTTTGACACTTGTATTTATGACCCTTCTACTTCTCTTATTCTCTCTCCTCTCCTATGCTCTATACATGCAAGCCATTTTGGCATTTGTATTTAGTACACACCTAGTCTAGTAAATCCCTACAAGTTTGGTAACTTTTTTTTTCTTTTAATAAGATTATAAATTTTATTTTATATCTAAAATCTCTTTCCTTAGTGTGACAAGTAATGTTCATGGATGTTAAGTGATGAATACACTCTCATTGATTTTGACTCTTACATGATTTGTGTAGATAATATATCCACTAATAGGTTTTATAAAGTCTATTTATTTTTTAAGTGTGTCTTGAAGTGTGAGAGGGACTAGTAGTGTCTAGTATCAAACCTTATTTTCACCCACCTATATATGTTCATAACAATCTACCTCTATGATAAATACTTTTGGTAGAAGGACAATGAGTTAAGGTCAGTTTTGGTAATCTTCATTATTAGTGCATATGCAAGTGTGTTTATGGAATAATATTTGGTGTATCACATCCATTAATATAGGTTACATTCTATTTAATTCTTCAATTTCCATCCCTAATAGTGATTATCCTAGTGTAGTTTGAGCCTAAAAGATATATTAATGGATCTAACCCTTTAACCTAAAGGTTTACCTCTACTATAGGTAGCCCACAGGCTGAGAGGTAATCCCATGTTGTCTAAATGTGGAAAGGTCTGAACAACCTTATCCAAGGGTGTAATATTTGGTTACAATAATTCTATCACATCAGATGGGACTAAGGTCCAAAAGAGTGGAAGGATTGTTGGTGTATTCCTCCTCTTATCAGGTTTTGGAAGCATTTAAACAAACACCAATGTTGACTTTAAATGCAATCATTTGCATGTAAATAACCCAAGTACTTTTTAAAAAATATTTTGATTAATTCTTATGTTTCATGTGACTAATGAAGTTTATATGGATGGTTATGTTGAGATCCATACTATAAACCTCCCTATCGACCTTTTTATGACCCATTTTATATCCCTCCATAGCCCTATCAAAGTTTTTATTAGTCTTATGATCCATAGAAACACTATGATCATCCCATTCCTTCTCCATATGAACATAACATTATTAAACAACCCTATGAAAAATCTTATGAATAATACTATGAAGAAGGTTATCAATAAGAGAAGTTTAAGGTTATTTAAGAAGAAATTCAAACTCTTAAGATGTAAATTCATAAAGAGGAAATTCAATCCCTTAAGAGACATATTCTTGGAGATATCCTCCTTCAAAATATACCTATCCCTCCTCAAGAAAAATATTGTATTCTATATCAACTTACTCATCCTTATCCACATGAAAGAATTCAATATCCTCAAGGAAGCCAATACAATACTCCATAGAGCCTATGAACTTTTAAAGTCCAGCTTAGAACCAAGTAGTAAAGTCTTGAGGAAAAAAAGGTGAAGAGAGTGAGAACCAAGAGGTGGATGTCCATGAAGAAAATACTTTTTTGATCAATCCCCATTTCCCTCTTCCTAAGAACCTTTATATTTCCCCTCATATAAGTCTACCCAAGAAGATTTTCAACATGAAAAAGAAGCCTTACTAGAAAAGGAGGGAGATGAATTTGTAGTTGATGAAGAGCCTCAAGAGGGATATGATAAAATTGAGGTATTTGATAAATAAAATGATGTGCTAATATCCAAATTGAACATTATCTCTCTCCAAGAGTTCTTTCAGGTGTTTCCTCCCATCTCCATGCCCATTCATGATCCCTCTATCACTCCTCCTACTTCTTCTCTAAACCATGAACCAATCCACCACCCTCCCACCTCATCCCTTATTGAAGTGGACCCATCATATAGGAGGTAATAAAAGAAGAGTAATTTCAAGCTTTAATTGACCAATAAGATGACATGAATATCTATGATAAAGAGATAACCATAAGGAATCCCATTAGTGAAGACAAGTGAAATTAAATCTTCTTGAGTGGAGAAAATGATGTTAAATATCATGGTATAACTATCCACAAAGAGTCTAAGTAGGACATGAAAGAGGAGGTTCTTGAGAAGGATTATAAATCTGCTAAGTTGGTTGGTGTTCATGTGTATGAGTAAGAGCTAGAACTTGTTGATGCTTGAATATGTATCATAGGTGCCTAGAGTGTTTAATAACACTTATCAGTTTATAATTCTAAGAATTCAATACATGAGTTATAGGCTATGATAATAATATTATCTGTTGATGGAATAAAGGCAAAGTGAGTGGACTATTTCACAATATTTATAATGTTTGGTGGTTTGGAGCCACCATGGACAAATAGTTAATCTATGAAAAAGATGAAGTATGCTATGCTAAGAATGGTGAATTATGATCAAGAACTAATCTAGAGACTAATCTAAGATGGACATTTATAATGAAAATTAATCTATAGTGATCTAGTTAAAAAGGAGCAAAAGGAAAGGTAAGGTAGAGAAGAGATGTTATTTATCTTCATTCCAAACATCATGAAAAAGTTAAAATATCATACAAACATGCACTTAACCAATGTATTACATGAATTATCATAAGCTCAAATCCTATCATATGTTAGAGAAACATCTAGGGAATATGGAAAATAATGAAAATAAGAACCAATTTCACTTTAAATATTTACCCCTACAAGCAAACAATATTAGCACAAATGTAAGAAGAGTAAAAAATAAATAAACATAAGAATTTTCAATTAACTAGCATTGGCACAAGTTAACAACTCTAAATTCAAATATACATACCAAAAATTCATAAGAGCCATTCAAATCTAGAAATCGTAACAAACAAGTGAGAGAGAAACTAGGATAACAAAAGACACAAGAAAATTTGGATAAACTTTTAAAAATTCCTTGCTTATATTAATTTCTCCAATTTTAAAAAGTAATTTAGGCTCTAAGAACTTCCTCCCTTTTTTGACAATTGACAATGTTCCTTTTATAGAATGCAAGAAAGTATATTGGTCAGTCATAGCTAATTACAAAAGTATAAGTGTTAGGATAGTTGTCCTTTCTAAAAATATTCTAAAATACACTAGACTTTCTGTAATGGATTGATCTATATGCAATGTCTTTTAAAAGATTCACATGCCTTTACAAATAGAATATTTCATTTTAAAAATGTACAATACTTAGATATAAGAAGAATCTTTTTAATTCAACTAATCTTTGGGACCCTTGTACTACTGAAGTCCTTTGTTGCTATTATAGGGTATTCATTTCTCTCTGATGCTGATCCTCAATTAGTATAAGCTCAACAATTGGTTTCATGAAGAGATCTTTCATTTGACTTGGTAAGTTCTTATGGTCTTTATCTGCCCTTCTTAATTCCTTTTTGATGTTTCTATCTTCATTAATAGTTTCCTTTATAGTTAGAATCATGTCTATGACCCTACTATTATCCATCCCATATTTCCCTTGGTTATTTCTCCTTACTTCCTCCATGACCAAGGTAGCTCTATGATTAAACTCCTCATCAATAATGAGTCATATGAAGCCAAGTTTAGTTGGCTTGGTGATCATGGTCCCAAACAAGTATTCCATCTTATTTTACAATTACTTGTCATCCTCAAAGAGACTTTCCAAGTTCTTAGACCATGTGTTCAAGATTTTTATTTTTATATAGATAGTCCCATAACTATGTTTTAGATGAGCCAAGCTAATGGTTTTAAAACTAGGGATTTGATCTTCCATTAAAATGGTAGTCAACTCTTTCATTTTATCCCTTGAATTCTTCTATTGGGTGACTAAGCTCTTTTTTACTATGTCTTATTGGGTAAATCTCTATGCGTTTCCTAAGGATACCTTCATGAATTACGATGGCTATAAATTTGTTAAAATTTCTCACTAGTGGTTTGTCATCAAATTCTATATCAAATTATCCCTACATAAATGATTATTTAGCTACTCTAGCTTTATTATGGTGAATACATGGTTAAACTAGGGATTTTTGAATTTTTTTATAGTGATCTAATGATGGAATCTATCTTAAATTGCATGATCTTCATTACTTAGATCCTAATTTAGATGGCCTATTTATACCTTTATTTTTGCATGAATCTATAAAATCTCTTGAACTGACTGGTTTAGATTATGTGGCTCTACCATGGCATCTATGTGGCATTTTCATAGAATTTGGCTTGTTTATATTTAAAAAATGACCAATGCCTTTTAAAAAATTCTTTCTTGATTTCAAACTATTGGATCATCCTTGCACTGATCAATGTGGACCATTGATATTGATCTAAGAACTTAGGTGTTATTGGTTGCTCACTATATTCCCCATGGTTATGACTCTTGTCACTTCTACATTTGCATTGAATTTTAAATGTTTGCTATGCATCATTGATCTCAATTATATGGATCAATAATGTTATATTGATCTAATTTACTTAATTATACCTCTTGCTCCATAGACTATTGATCTGAATTTTTATGTCATCTACATACCATTGATCTTAAAAAGATGCTCAAACTTTAATTTATGCCCTATATCTATGCAACATGTCATCTCTACATTCTTCTTGAATTTTCAACATTCATCACACACTATATGATCATCTTCATCTAATAAAATGTGTTCCATTAGATCATGATCTACAAGGTAAAATGTCATTATCTATTGAGTGTTCTTTAGTTGAGATTATGACACTTGTCATGTTTTTGCTTCTCTTGTGGCTCCATTGAAGTTTTGACTTGACACACATCATTGGATGAATCTAGACTTAGTAAATGCATACCATTGATCTCATGAAGATGATCAAGCTTTAACTTAGGGTAAGTGTCTTTAAATTTTTAATTTTAATCCTACACTATTGATCCCATTCATTTGGGCAAACATGGATCTATGATCCTATAAATAGAAATTACATTTAACTCAATGCTCAGTGAAAATAAAATACAACATAATGTTTTGGACTATGGTTTTATTTCATGTTAATAAACATGGGAAAGACCTTATAAAAACATTTTAATCTAATTTTTGAGACATAATAAAATGGACCCCATGGATAATAAAATACATAGCATATAGTCTTAGGAAAAGGCCCTTAGGCTAAGTTTATAGACATAAAAAAAGGTCCTGATGGTTAGTTAGGCCATGTGAAAACAAAAGAGACCAAGGGGGCTTGGGAAAATAAAGAGACAAAACATAAAAAAATTAGACAAAGGTTTGGTAATGTTAATAAACATGACTAAACCTTAGGATAAAATTATAACTAAGTCCATGGCATAATAAAATGGAACCTACATTTAGTTAGACCATGCTAAGATAAAAGGGAACAAAAGGGGCTCGAGGCATGAAGAAATAGGTTGACATATTTTAGACTACGGTCTTAATCATGTTAATAAACACAATTAGGACCTTAGGATTAAATATAAACTAAGTCAAATTAAAGTCTTCTTGTGAAAATTTAAATAACATCTCCCACCAAATTTGAATTTAAAAGGAAGACATAGACTAAATCTAGACTAAGGGTTTTAGCAATTCAAATATTAATTCAACTTGATTTCAATAGACCAAATGCTAGTAAAAGATTAGATCATTATTAAATCATAAAATCTAGACTTTTCTCATTCCACATAGACTTTATTAGAGCTATGACCTGAAACATAAAGATAAAATGTTAAAAACTTTAAGCAAGATTAAATTAGAATTATGAACAAATATGCCAACCAAATTAGGTGTGGATGTTCTTCAAATAAAGATAATGTGAAAAACATTCTAATGGTACTCTGATCAGATGAATTTTAAAATTTAAGGTGCAAATTTTGCACAATTTAATGCAAGGGTCCCCATTTTTCAAGAATGTGGGTATGTTGACCTTAACATATGGTGACTTCTAAGGAACATAAAAATATGTTAGAATTTAGACTTTGGTTTAGAATAATAATTTAGCTACTTATTCCATTTGATCATGAACTATTATTAAGATTAGTTCATGGTTAGAACAAATATTACACATGTAGAATTAGGATCAAACATCAAGACATATCCATGATGTGTGTGAGCTTTGATTCCACTTAATGATTGTCATAGGATTTAGAGAACAACTTCCAGGTCATGAGTTTAACCACTAACATTGTCTTTCAACATATTTAGATATTCATTAAGAACCATTCCTTAGCTTAGTAAAGGCTTGGGTATTGTTCTAATACCATCTAGGCATCTATATCCCTAATAAATATGACTTTAGACCCACTCAAGGCCTTACTCCACTTCCATCCAAGCATCCATAGCCCTAGTGGAGATTACCAAAATTACCTTTGCTTAGAAAGCTCTTCAATTTTGCAATAAAAGTTCTTATTTTTGTATTTTTCAAGTCATTTTAACTTTCTAGAAAAGTTTGGGAACCAGGTTAGCTAGGTTTTGGGATTTGGTAAAGTGTTTGATCTTCAGACAACCATCTTTGGATATAAACTTTGTCCCATGAAATTAATGTTTTTTTAAGTGCAAGCATGACTATATCCCAATAATCCAAGCTTTCACTCTACATGTGCAATATTTATTAAAATAAAACCTAGATAAGAATAAGGCTTAAAATCTCAAGGAACAATGAACCTATCCATCAGTCTTTACTAGCTTATACAAACTATAACATTAAGCTCATATTTCAATAATCTATGGCCAACCAGTGCTGAGAAAACATACCTTCATTCTTGAACTATGGAGTTCCCTTTGAGCAATCATATGAATCTTGAGCTGAGGAATGCCTAAAAGGACTTCTTAAAAGAAAAGAAAAAATCAAAGAAAGCAAACAAACAAACAAAATAAAAACAAAACAAATAAAAAAGTAAATAAGTAATCAAATAAATATATAAAAACATATGTATAAACAAGGGATAGGAAGGAAAGAATAGAAAGAGACTAACCTCTCATACCTACATTAACACTAACTAGTCTTATAGTTTACTCCATGAAGATCCTAGGTGGGACAATAGAGAAGTAGTACTTAAGGTACTGCCCATTGGTTATAAGTGTTAACTCTACTCCTTACAATTCTTTTAGCTTAAAGGTGTTGTCTCTAAGTATCTCAACAATCTGATAGGGACCTATCCACAAAGGTGTGAACTTGTCATGTTTACCAATAGGCTTAGATGCCTTGTCCTAAATAATAACTAAGTCTTCCTTCTTGAACACCTTCATCTTTGAACACCTATCAAACCACCTCTTGACTATTATTTGGTGTTTGCTAAAATTGGAAAAAACCTCATCTCTCACATATTCCATCTATATGGTGTCCAATAACATTGAATTTGGAAATTATTGGTCCTCTTCCATGTAATCTTACATGAACCTATATGTTGGCATCTTGTAGGTGATGGGTAAGATGGGTTCTTGACCATAAACTAGTAAGAATGGAAATGCTTTGAGAGATTGTTTGACTCTATTTTTATATGCCCAAAGTGCATACTTAATTATATTGTGTTATGTTCTAGGTTTATTAACCACACACTTATTTATATCCTTAATTAGTTTCTTATTTATTGATTTAGATACTCCATTACCTTGAGGATAATGATTTGATGAAAACTTGAGAATGATTTTGTTATCATATGCCCACTTAGTCATCTCAATGGATACACAATTATAACCATTATCATAGACTAAAGATACATGTGTCCCAAACCTTGTGCATATGTTTTATTTTAAAATTTTGATCACCTTTTCTATCCTCCACTATTTAGTTACCACTACTTCAGTCCATTTGGTGAAATAATTAGTAGCAATCAGAACATACTTATGACCATCAAAGGAATTGGGGTTAATAACCCCCATAAAATCTAGTCCCCATTGGGTAAAGGGTTTATTAATCATTACTAGTCTAAGTGGCATGGCTTCTTTGGGCTTTTTGGTGTTGAAGACCTAACATGAGTGGAATTATCTCACATGCTTGCGAGCATCTTTGAATATTGTAGGCTAGTAATACCCATATCTTAATATTTTGTATGTTTTAATCCTTCTAGATGGATGTCCACTTCCTAGTTTTTCATAGAAGGTGCTCATGATCTCTATTTTTTACTCTTGGAGACACATCTCAAGTAAATTGCTTCAAATTTCTTCCTATACAACACTCCATTCTTGATTAAAAAAATGATCTGCTTTAAGCCTTAAAGTTATCTTTTTCTCTCTACTTAACAATGTAACACAATAGCCATTGATTAATAAGTGAACAATTAGATCATACCAATCATTATGTCTAAAACTTTATTATTCTACCTGTATAATACTTAGCTTAGGATTAGTATTGGCAATCAATTGAATTAAACCTTATCACCTTACCAATCTTGTAGTCTTCATCTCCAGATCATATTATTGGAGAATAAACATCCACTTACCTCTCCTTTACCCTAGTTCATTTTGAATTAATATGAGTTTAGTGGTAGGGTCTAGTAGGATTGTATGCACCTTATTCCTAAGAGTATAATGCCTAAACTATTTCACTACCTTGACCAAAGCACATGCTTGTTTTTTAATCAAAAGAGTAATTAAAATCAACATTTTAAAGGTTATTTCTCATAAAAGCTATTGGAAATTCGGATCCATCTATCTTCTAAGTTAGAACTATAGCTATTGTATGATCTAAAGCAGAAGAGTAAAGATAGAAATCTTTAGTGAAGTCTGGAATTACTATTATAAGGGCTTGTTCAATT
The DNA here is from genome assembly GCA_037957365.1 of Torreya grandis. Lineage (NCBI taxonomy): Eukaryota > Viridiplantae > Streptophyta > Pinopsida > Cupressales > Taxaceae > Torreya > Torreya grandis. Next base: position 1,475,404 of record JARHVA010004204.1, read on the forward strand.
ACCTCTTTGATGTCCTTAAAATCTTTCTTGATCTCCTCATTCCAAGTGATATTGTTATCTTTTTTCAACATGTCATTCAAAGGTCTCACTATTTCTATAAAACTAGAAATAAACCATCTTACAAAGTTTATTTTACCAAAGAATGACTTTAATTACTTCTTACTATTAGGAGGTTGTATATTAGATATTGCATTTAATCTATCAGGGTTTATAGATATTCCCTCCTTAGTGATAACATGTCCTAATAGTTTTCTCTCAATAACATAAAAATACTTTTCTTCGGGTTGAGAGAAATCCCATACCTTTATCATCATTCAAATACCTATTGTAGGTTCATAATATGATCCTCCATATTTTTAGAAAAGACAGTCAGATCATCCATGTATATGATAATGCACTTATTTACAAAACCTTGGAAAGCATGATCTATAGCTCTTTGAAAAGTGGATCCTACATTTATAAGCCCAAATGACATTCTTTTATAGGAAAAGGTGCCCCACTTAGTATTAAAATTAGTTTTCATCTACTCTTCTTGGTTCATTGACACCTGGCTATACCCTGGAAAACCATCAAGAAAAGACATCATGGTAGAACTAGAAATTATTTGGATTACTTGGTCAAGAGAAGGTAGGGGTAATTATCTTTCTCAGATGCTTTATTTAAATTTATAAAATCAATGAACAATGTAATTTTATAATTTTATTCTTGACTTGTACTAGTTTAGCTACCCAAGTGGAGTATCTAATGGGAAATACTATCTTAGCATCTAGAAACTTCTTAACCTTTTGGTATATTATTGGTTCTAAGACTAGGTTGATAGGCCTCTGCTTTTGCCTAAAATGTTTGTAGTTTTATTTTAAAGGTATGGTAGGTGTTATGAACTATGGATCAAATATATTTAGGGCATCAAAGGACCATGAGATGACATATTTATATTTGGTCAGTAGTTCTTTGGCTCTTTTGCACTCAATGATTATACATGCTATACTAATATTAACCAACTAAGGTTGAATTTGAAGTCCAAGATCAATTGCATTATAATCTTCTCCACTTACTTTGGGAATCTTGACAGTCTCATCTAGTCTATCTATGTCAAATAGTCTCTCTAAAGCAATCATGCCTTTGTGGATCTTATTAATATTCAACTGAATAACCTTATCATCAATCTTGCCTTTCACTTTGTCATCATCAAGGGTACTTTCATTGTCTTCATTAATAGTCTGACCCTCAAAGGCTCCTGAGCTAGTCATGAAGTCTAGGATCTATTGATCATCACTAAATACCTGAAAATGGTTGACATTATCTAAAACTAAAGGACATGGGATTAATTAAATTATAAGGCTTTGTAACTTGGAACATTGATTGGACTTAAGGTTGGCTGCAGTTGAAATAGGTTCATTAGTAGCCTTATTTTCTTTCGTAGGGATTGACATAATGTTGAAATCATCAAAAAATTCAATTAAGTCCCACACTCTAAATTTATATTTCTTAAGATAAGACAACTTGCATTGATATTTACTCTTAACTTGATTAACTATCGATTTAGAATCATCAAAAAATAATTATTTCTTGGCCTCATGTTTGATTACAAATTATAATCCAAGAATAAGTGTTTTATACTCATCCATGTTATTGGTGCATGGGAGATAAAGTTTTTAAGAAGAATTGTATTCTTTCCCAATGGGATTGATTAACACCACTCCTACTTAAAAACCTGATTTGCATTAAACACCATCAAAATAAAGCTTCCATAATCTAGGTATAGAATGAGAAGTTTTAGAGTTACATACCTTTGTGGTGTCAAGAGTGTAAACACCAAGATTTGAGTTAACCATGTTGACCCTATCATTTATTGCATTGTACTTGGTGATAATATGCTTCATTTTAGGCTCTTTTTTTATGTTTATCTAATTGGAACTCCTTTCCAAGGTAACCACATGTGTGAACAATCAATATACATGTAACCATTCATGTTCCTAGTCTAGTACCTACTCAACATCATCCCATAGGCATTAGGGATGTCCACCACTTAGATATAATGAAATATTAAATCCTTGGCTCTAAGGCAATTTACACATGAACATTTAACAAATCACCAATTACTTTGACTCTTTAATTATCTAATTGAGTTACAACTCAATTAGATTTAATGGGAGTCAAGCCTATTTTTTCACAAATACTATTAGAAATAATATTTGTTGATGAACTAGAGTTAAATAAATAATTATGTACATTCTTACCAAATATATTGATTTTAATTAGGAAAGGTGGAACATCTACCTTACTTTTATGTATTAAAACGTTAGCATGTGTAGACTTTTGAGACTTATCAGGCTTCTTAGACAAAGATTCCAACAAAAAATCCCTTTATTTTGTAATGTCAACTCATGTAAGGTAATTTTAGGTTTGATCATTTTCATGTCCTCTAGTATATTGTATCCAGTCCTATTAGAAGAATTATATTCATCAACATTGGGTTGAGATGTACTTCCCTTAGGAGGCTCTAGATTGTTATTTGATGTTGTATCAAGAGTAGTGTAAAAGTTATTTGGAGAAGTTGAAGAGGTCAACGGCTGATTATTCTCCCTTTTTCTTAGAGGATAAGTCCTCTTCACAAATTGCTAAAAAGCATGAATCTCCTTAAGAATATCCTCAAGATCATTGTCCTCTTGGAAAGGGAACTAGAATGTCTTCACCATGAGAGTTGAATCATTAGATCTAGATGACCTTGAAGAACTAGATGTACCTATATCACAATCCTTTTTAGGGACAACCTCTAAAGTATCTAATACTTATTGAAAGGATTCAAAAGCATTATAGAATTCAACACAGTCTATTTCGCCATGCTTAGGAGTGTAATGAACTCTACAATAGTCAGGAAGAGTAACATCATCAAGATTTATATCATGGACATTCTTACTAGTAGAGGGATCATTGTTCTTGTTATTGAAATAACTATCATTATAAAATCTATTAGTGGGCCTATTGAACCTCTGAAAGGATAAATTCTTACCAGAGCTCTCTCCAGTATTGTCTACTTGATTTTTTAATTGAAGGAATTTAGTGCTAAAATTTTGAACCATTTTGAGGATAAAGTCACTCTTGTTCTTTAGTGCCTCAAAATTATGAACTTGAATATTGAAATTAGTTATAGGCATTAAATATTTTTGATTATGTGGATGAGATCAATTGAAAGCATTGTTTAGAATCCTAGGTTTTAAGTAGGACGTGCATGACTCAAAGGTAGTTGGTTCAAGACTAGAAGTTTATTCAGGGTAGGCACATTTTGGTTGGCATTGGGAATGAAATTTAGAATGGGTAAATGTGGATTGACATTAGGAATGGAGTGTGACAATTGTCCTTGGGGTTAAATTTGGTCATTAATTATCATAGCCTTGGCATAATCTAAAGCTAATGTATTCATGGGCCCAACAACTCTCTTTATAAACACATAAGTCATGGGATCCAAGGCATCCTTATATATTTATAAAGTTAAACCATCATCAGGTTTATAAGGATATGTGGTCCTACTAAATATATTTTATAATATAGCATTGAAGGATCTTATGGGCTCCTATGCATATCTTTTCACTATGGTAAATTACTGATACAGGACACAAGAACTAATGATTTTACCAAATTGTTCAAAGAAAACATTTTTAAAATTAACCTAACTAGTAATTTAATATTTTTTAAGGTTAATAAACTATTCATATAAAACATATTTGAAAGTAAAAGGGAATATCCTACATGTTACACCTTCATGAGTCACATTCAACAATCTTAAAGTAGACTTGAAACTCTTAATGTATTCTTCAGCAATTATAATTATACTAGGACTAAATGTTGGAAAATACATTTTAAGATTATAAAGAAGGTCATGATCCACACTTGGCACATTGATTGAAGAACCAACTAGCCAATATATACCTTGATAAGGATTTTACATTGGAGCACTTAGAATTGGTGAAGTTGGCAAAGACTTTGAAAGTTTGTGCTTACCTTTGTCCTGCCTAACTTACATGAACTTATAATTAAAATAGAGGTTCTCTAGTCTTTTAACATGACCTTCTCTTGATTTTGGATAATTCCATCTTGTGGTCTTTGAATCCTATTTGAAATATGATATGTCAATATTATCTATGTAGGGAACAATGATCAGACTTGCACATTAAGCAAATTTTGCAAATATTTATATAATGGATGACAAAGGATGGAAATATTTAACTATGTTAGCTCAAATATGTATCTAAACATGAAATTATGATTGATATTTACACATTTAAGCTCAAATTTGTAAAATATTAATCAATCTTTGATCAAAAAAACTTTTACTAACTTCAAACTTGTTGAATTGACAAAGCTTAAGCCATGTTTACCAAAATTATGTATATACCTTCAAAGATTATTGATCTTTATCTAAAGGAAGCACAAAGATGGGTTTAAGGACATAAAGATCAATTATATTTACAAAATTAAGGAAATAACGACATAATTGTGAAAATATTACACAATCTATGAACACAATTCACAACAATGAGTAAAGATACTTCAAATCTATAAAGATATAATGAGGCCCTCCTTCTAGTGACAGAGAAGCCCCTCCTATTGATGCCTAAATATGTATCATAGGTTCCCATAGTGTTCAAGATAACTTATCATTTTAGAATTTTTAGAATTCAATACTTGATTTATAAGTTGTGATAATCCTATTATTTACTTATGGAATAGAGGTAAAGCAAGTGGACTATGTCATAATATTTATAATGTTTGGTGGTTGGTAGCTACCATGGCCAAATAGTTAATATATGTAAAATACAGAGTATGTTATGCTAAAAATAGTGAATTATGATTTTAAAAAAACTAATCTAAAGACTAATATAAGAAGGATATTTATAATGAAAATTAAACTATATTGATCTAGTTAAAAATGGGTAAAATTAAAGGTAAGGCAAAAAGGAGATGTTGCTAATCTTCATTCCAAACATCATGACAAAGTTTAAATATCATCTAGTCATGCGCTTAACCAGTGTATGACATTAAATAACATAAGCTCAAATCCTATCATATGTCAAGATAACATATAAGGAATGTGAGAAATAAAGCAAATAATAACCATGTTCACTTTAAATATTTACCCCTATAAGCAAACAACATTATCCCAAATGCAAGAAGGGTAATAAAATGAAATGAACCTACGAACTTTTAATTAACTTAGCATTGGCACAAGTTAACACCTATGCATTCAAATGTACACACCAAAATTTCATAGAAACCATTCAAATTTGAAAGTCAAAATAAACAAGTGAGAGATAAGATAGAATAACAAAAGACACAAGCAAATTTGCACAAACTTTGCAGAATTCCTTGCTTATATTAATTGCTTCAAGCTTATAAAGTAATTTTGGCTCTAAGATCTCCCTCCATTTTTAAAAATTTACAGTGATCCTTTTATATAATACAAGGAAGTATATTAATTACGAATATCCAATTATAAAATTACAAGTCTTAGGATAACTATCCTTTCTATAAATGTTCTCAAATACACTAGACATTCCCTAATAGACTAATCTATAGGCAATGTGTTTTAGAAGCTCCAAATGCCTTACAAATATAATATTCCATTTTTTAAATTTACAATGCTTAGCTACAAGAAGAATATTCTTAATTCAACTAATCTCTAGGACCCTTGTGCTGCTAAAGTCCCAGGTTGCTACTATAGGGTCTTCATTTCTTTCTAATATTGCTCCTTAATTAACACAAGGTTGATAATTGGTTTCATGAAGAGATCTTTCATTTGACCTACTAAGATTTTGTGGTCTTTATCTACCCTTATTAATTCCATTTTGATTTTTATATATTCATTAATCTTTTCCTTTGTAGTTAGGATCATGTCCATGTTCCTACTATTATCCATCCTAGATTTCCCTTAGTTCTTACTCCTTACTTCCTATGTGACTAGGGTAGATATATGCTAGAACTACTCATTAGTGATGAGGCCTATGGAGGTGAGTGTATTTTTCTTGGTTATCATGGTTCCAAGAAGGTGTTCCATCTTATTTTTTAGTTTCTTGTCATCCTCAAGGAGACTTTCCAAGTTCCTGGACCATGTGTTCATGCTTTTGATTTTTTATATAAGTAGTCCCATAACTATGTTTTAGATGATCTAGGATAAGTTTTTTTAAACCAAGGATTTGATCTTCCATCAATATGTTGGTCAAATCTTTTATTTTATCCCTTGAATTCTTCCATTGAGTGACTAAGATCTTTGTTATTGTGTCCTATTAGGTAAAGCTCAATGTCTTTCCTAAGGATGCATTCATAAGATGCCATGGCTATGAAGTTGTTTAAATTTCTCACTAGTGGTCTATCATCTAATTTTGGATTGAATTACCCCTACATAAATGATAATTTATCATCTCTGGCTTGATTATGGTGAATATAGGGCCAAACTAGGGATTTTTGAATTATTTTATAGTCTTCTAATGGTGACAACTATCTAAACTTGCACAAGTTTCATTACAGAGATCCTTATTTAGATTGTTTGTTTATAACTTTGCTTTGCCATGAATCTTAAAAATCTCTTGAACTAACTGGTTTGGATTATGTGGCTCTATCATGGCATTTATGTGTCATTTTCATGGCATTTTGCTTGTTTATATTCAAAAAATAACCATTTCCTTTTAAAAAATTACCACTCGATTTTGCACCATTGTATCATCCTTGCACGAATCAATGTGGACCATCAATCTTGATCTGATAACTTAAATTCCATTGGCTACTCACTATATTCCCCATGGTTATGACACTTGTCACTTCCACATTCACCTTGAATTTTTGATGTTTGATATGTATCATTAATCTCAATTGTATAAGTAAATCATGATCTATTGATTTGATCTACTTAATTCTACCTCCTTATTTATAGACCATTAATTTGAATGTGTATACTTGTCTATGTACCATCAATCTTAAAAAGATGCTCAAACTTTAATTTGTGGCCAACAACTATGCCATGTGTCATTTACATGTTCATCTTAACTTTTTAACATTCATCACACACCATATGATCATCTTAGACCAACTAAATGCTCCATTAGATCATGATCTATAAAGTCAAATGCTATTAGATGTTGAGTGTTATTTGGTTGAGATTATGACACTTTTCATGTTATCTCTTGTCCTAGGGATCCATTGAAATTTTGACTTGATATGCATCATGGGATCAATCTAGCTTGAGAAAATACGTGATGCTCAAAATTTGTCTTAGGGTTAGGGTATTTAAATTTTCAATTTTAATCTTACACCATTGATCTTGTTCATCTGGTCAAACATGGATCGTTGATCCTAGAATAAAAATGACATTTAAGTCAGTGCTCGAGGAAGAGAAAAGACTTATCATAATGTTTTTGACTATGGTTTTATTTCATGTTAATAAACATGGGTAAGACCTTATAAAATAAAATTTATGCTACGTTTTGAGACATAATAAAAGGGACCTCATTAATAATCAAAGAGATAACATATAGTCTTAGGACAAGGCCTTTAAGCTAAGTCTATAGACATAACAAAAGGTCCTGATGGTTAGTTAGACCATGTGGAACATAATGGACCAAGGGGGATTGGGAAAATAAAGAGACCAAACATAAAAATTTTAGACTAAGGTTTGGTTATGTTAATAAACAAGACTAAACCTTAGGATAAAAAAATAACTAAGTCCATGACATAATAAAAGGGACCCCGCATTTCGTTAGACCATGATAGGGAATAAAGGGGGATAAAGATGTGAAGAAATTAGGATAAATATTTTATATTAAGGTCTTGATCCTGTTAATAAACACAACTAGGACCTTATGATAAAATATAAACTAAGTCAAATTAAATTATTCCTTTGAGAATTTAAATAAAATCTCCCACCAAACTTGAATTCAAAAGGAGGACTTAGACTAAATCTAGATTAAGGTTTTTAACAATTCAAATATAAATTCAACTTGATTTCAATAGACCAAAGGCTAGTAAAATATTAGATCATTATTAAATTATAAAATCCAAACATTACTCATTCCAAATGGACTCCATTAGAGTTGTGACCTGAAACATAAAGATCAAATATTAGTAACTTTAGACAATATTAAATTAGAATTATGAATGCATATGCCAACCAAATTAGGTGTCGATGATCTTCAAATAAATATAATGTGTACAAAATTCTAATAGTACTCTGATGAGATGAATTTTCAAATTTAGGGTACAAAATTTTCACATTTTAACACAAGGGTCCCCATTATTTAGGAATGGGGGTATGTTGACCTCAACAGAACCTAAAAGTACAAAATAAGAGGTTCATGATGACTCTATTGATAAAGATAATTTATGGAAAAAAAATATGAGGTATGTAGTGAATTTGAGGCCTTTAAAAAACCTATACCTTCTACTATCCAAATTGAATATATTGTTGAGAATGATTTTCCATTTGAAGTACAACATGATAACTCCAAAAGTGTCAAGTTTGTTGAAGTGGTAGCTAATGAGTTTGCAATTGATAAGGAGCTTGATCTCATTCAAAGTACCATGGAGGTCATAAAGACATACCTTGATGAAGTGTCATTGTGTTAGGTTTCAGTTGAAGATAACTATGAAGAGATGGTTGAGTCTAAAGAATAATTCACCTTAATAGGTGATATGTTTGTATCTATTACAGTTGTATTGAGGATCATGCCAAGGATATTGGAAAACATCATGAAGCAATTAGATACATCAATGCCAATGCTCAAAAGGTAACATGCTTCATATATTCCTTCACTTCATGGAGTAATAAATGTTTTAAGCTTTCCCTTTGATCTATGAGGAAGAGTTATTTATAGGTTAATTTTTGGATAAGTTAGTTTGTTCAAGTTATGTGTGGTTTCCCTAACTGTTCATGAGAACACAACTGTGTGCCTTAGTTCCTTGTCTCGTGTGTTTATTTCTTATTTTGTGTTTACTTTGGTTTTGAGGTCTTATTAGAGAAATTTTAGTGTCAAATGTGGTGTATAGGTGACTCTATTACCCAAGGATAGGAGAAGGCTACTAGTCCTTAGTATAACAGGCTTGCTACCCTTAAAAAATCACCAAAATATTGACCAAATTTGACCCTAGGTAAAATTAGATCAATCCTATATATATTAAAACTTTTTATAGGGTATTTATAAGTCATAAAATGTTCATATGGTCATGTTTAGACTCATATTATATGTTTCATCTTTGTCATATGTGTCATTGTTTTAATATTTCCTTTATGTCACCTTTTTGGTAACTCTAGGTGATTTGTATAATTTTTCACTTAGGATAGATGCATGAAAGTTTTATATAAAATCTAAGGTGTTATTTGAGCATTAGAAAAATATTTTATAACTAACATGATATAAGTTCAACATCCATCCAAGAAGATCAAGCAATTTTAAGTTGTTTTAAGTAGTTGTACGAACAAGGCCAACCACTTGGAACATGGGGAGGCTTTAATTGGATCTCTAAAATCCACCAAAAGACTTTTTAAAATTTAGAATATTAAATAATTTCAAATTTGGCAATAATTGGTCCATCTCCCTCATTTCTCTCTTAGATAAGGTCAAATAGGTCAATCATTTTACTCTTAGTATGAAGAGGAGGGGAGGAGTTGAGATTAATAATTTTTATGGATGAAATTAGTATTTATGTCCTTCCTTTACATGGTAATAATTCCAAGGAATGGTGGTATGTGATTCATGAACCATACTTAATAATGTTAATGACTCTAATCTTTCTACACATTCCCATTAGCTCCAGTTTTATTTTATGTTTGCTTTAATCTAAGTAAACCAAGTAGTTAATATGATCTTAAAAATGATGTCTATTCATTTCATGACTAAATGAAACTGGTTGTCACATGTGTTCATGTAAGGTAGGCAGGATCATCCTTGAAGTTTGAAGTAACACTACTATTGATCTATAAGACAAAGTTTACATAGTTGTAATGTTTTATCTTCTATGAAATGGCTTCAAGATCAAGGTAATATACCTAGTGTATCCTCTTAAAACATTGAGGTCAATTTCTCCATGGAGGGTTTGTGTTGAGAAACTTGTAAGTTTATGGAGATAAACTTCTAATTCATTAAGTGAAGAATTATTAGAGATATGATGTACACACTCACCTACAAACACATATAAGAGTGTACAGAGGATTGTAATGTTACTCAAAACCCAAGAAATAGGTTGTATACATTCCCAAGACTTAAATGGATGTTATCAAGTCTATTCAAGGATCACAATGTTAATCTTGTAGTTAATTCAAACATTGCAGTCAACTAAAGTGAGAAATTTGCAAATGAGCTAGCTTACCTTAACTTCTCTGAATGAGGTTTTACCCTTACAAAGTGCCATCTGTGTGTAAGATTTGATAAGGCATAATCAAGTTTAATTAATTCATTCTTGTAGTCTAGACAAAGTTGTTAGTCACCAACATGAGAGGAAGTTTTTTGATTGAGAGAGAATGAATATTGAGGTACTTTCAATTCCATTCAATTTTCATTGTAGACACTCAGTGAAAACTACATTGCTTTGAAGCCAAGTGAAACTAGAACTTGCAAATAACTAGTGCATTGATAATATAGGTAAAGATGAATGATTTCAAAACATAATATGAGTTCTTTTAGTTGTGTGATATCTCTAATGGCTTAAAAGGAAACAAACATGTGAAACACAATGATCAAACCTAAATAGTCACCTACAAGAACTTCTTGATAACACTTATAATCTAGTTCATACATAGACTAACCTAAGTCAAGAACCTGATGGATAAAATATCATTAGAGATGCATATATGAGAGGTTAAATGGCCATGATAATTAATGTAACATATCTTGCACACTCCCAGGCTCCATGACATCCATTTGATCCATATTGTCACATGTATGGATAGACCCAATTCCCTATATTTTATAGGATTTGAGTTGTTTCATAAGTGCAAAGGGAGACTAACAAGTGAGATCCATTGAGGGAGGTATTTATATAATTTTTAAAACCCCTCATACTCATTTATCACCTTATTTATTCATGAAAATACCTTTGCTACACTTTTCATTATAAGCAGTCCAGATGAGATAGTGAGAAGGAGAAGTGATTATCTATCAAGAATATGAGAGGTCTTATATTGGATAATTTTGAGGTATATCTAATGGAATAGAAGATACAGAGGTATAAATAGGTATCTAACACCTCTTTCATTAATTTCCTTGATCATGTATAGGACACCTAATTGATAAGTATATGCTTTAAGGCCTAGAAGACCAATGAGTGGCTACTAGACAATGAATGAGGCATAAATGATTATTACCATTATGATTCCATATTCTCATGATAGTGTAAATGTGTCAAATCCCCCTAAGGTAGATTAAGATAGTTAAGTAGACTCATCACTAAGAAGGTAGTTTCAAGAAGAACCATGGAGTGCCCCTATGCCAAATTCAAGGAAGATATTATACTTTAGATGGACAATTGCTTAAGACCACTTTATGGTTATTTTTTTAACTCATTATCTCATGTTGTAATTGGCTCTCATAGTTTGACACCTAGATTTGTAACCCATTTCTCTTCTTCTCTCTCCTCTTATATGCTTTATATATGTAAGACATTTTGGAATTTGTATTTCATAGGGTAAAAGTACAATACTATGTCCCACTATCCAACTAGAAAAATAGTAAAAAAAAATTTTTAAAAAAATCCTAAAAATACTTAATGATTTTTAGAAAATTTAGAAAAATGTATATGCACTACATATTTGTATATATAGTCTAAAACATATTTTTTGATTAATTTAAATAACCAAAACTCAAGATATTTTGAAGAGAATATGAAAGTGTATGTTGTCTCTTTATTCCAAAAAGTGGGATAGACTATTATGCTTTGACGCAATACACACCTATTATGGTGAAGTCTTACTAGTTTGGTACCTTGTTTTGCCTTTGAATAAGATAATGAAGTTGAGTTGATATCTGAAATTTCTTTCCTAAGTGTGACAAGTAGTGTACTTGGGTACTTAGATGTTAAGTGATGAATATGCTCTCCTTGCTTCCATTCTACCCTTGCATATTTTGTGTAGGTGATATCTCCTCTAACAAGTTTCATAAAGTGTATTTATATATTAAGTGTATCTTAAAGTGTGAGAGGTAATAGTAGTGTCTAGTATCAAATCTTATTTTCACACACCAGTAGATGTGTATAGTAGTCTACCTCTATGAGAAACACTTATGATAGAAGGACAATGAGTTAAGGTCAGTTTTGGTAGTCTTCATTCTTAGTGCATATGCAAGTGTGTTTATGGAATAATATCTAGTGTATATATTAGAGAGTTATTAATTATGTCATAAAGTTGTCTTAGTGAGTGGATGAAGTACCTTGATACCTAAGTGATAATGATAAAGTCTTTAATATGCTTATCCTAATGTGCTTGAAGTTGGCTTGGTTGATCTTCAAAGTTTAACTATTTAGAGATGATTAGGGATGATTATAAAGTATTGAGAATTTTAAATGGATCCCATAAATTTTTTTCTATGATTTGAATTCTTGTGTACATAAATGGATTTCATCTAGTCGATCATTGTTTTCATTTAGACATTTTGGGTTTAGTGGTAGAAACTTTGACTGGGTAGTTTGTTGACATCATAATTACAACATGTGGATGAGTAAAGGGGAGTTGGTCATATGGTTATGATCACATTAGTCTTTAGTTTATATGTACAAATTTTCAATTCATGTGATGAAGCACAACTAAAGATATGTGTGTGTAAAGTTGGGCTCCCATGCATTTTGATAGTGTTTTCTATGTTCAAATAGAGCTGAGTAAGCAATTTGGTACATCATATCTTGGACATTTGAAAGGTTTAGGAGTATATTGATTTATGGATGAATTATCCTCTAAGATAATATCTTATTCAATAAATCTTATGTCATGCAACTAATCATGATAAAATATATTCAAGTGTAAAGTTGGGCTCCCAGGCAATTTGATAGTGTTTTCCCATACTTAGCCAAATTTGCATGTGGCAAGAAAAGCTAAGTAGGCATTTCGATGTAGTCATATTTCACACATGTGGTGGTGTTATAATTATTTTATCATATGTGTTTTTTAAATTTTTTTCCTATTTGACTTATGATAAATATTAGGTCATGCGATGAAGTGCATAAAAATCTATGCATGTGTAAAGTTGGCCCTTTTAGACAGTTCTTGACATAGTTGGCTTTATGGTAAAAAAATTGAGTGAGAAGATTAATGGTGTTATATCTACCACATATGAGGGTTATATTAGTATATTGATATATGGTTGGATTACCCTATGTGACTAGATCATCTGGTCCAAATTTTAGATCATGAATCTAAGCACAATAAAAGTTATTAAGGTCCAAAATTGGCCTTCTAAGCAGATTACAATGGTTCCCATAGTTGATTTTGTAAGAGATAAAGATCAGGACCAAATGAATATATAATGGTGCATGAGAAATCATACAATTTTGATCTAATGGTGCATATTGAGTGAGATGATAAGAAGTGCATGATGTTTAACATTGAGCAAAGGTAAAGGATAAGGATCAAATGGTTCACATGTATTCATATAGATTGATCTAATGACATGAGTAAAGTCAAAGTGGTCAAAGTTATACTTATTTAATGATGTTATAATTTTATCTCTTTAAAATAAAATTTATGGTATGTGATTGATCTAATCAGTGAGGACACGAGATGATAACAAAGTGTTTAAGGTTTAACTATGACCATTTGAATTTAACAAAAGAAAGATCAGTGTCTATTTTTGGACCATATATTTTGATCCAAGACAAATTTTCCCATGGTGTGAAAATAAAAATGGTAAATAAATCCAAGACACATCCATAAATATATATTTGAAATTTTGAAATTATGTATAGTTAAAGTTATTAAGCTTCAAAGTTTACTATGTGTTCAACTATGTTCTATAAGTGACCTGAGAAGGAAAATTGAGCTTGTGTTGATGTTGGTTTGATGTTTTATGTTGTCATAGATATTACAGTATGTTTTATACTCCATGAAGACAATATATGTTCATTATGAATCTTTGACCATTCATAAGCAGTACGAATAAAGGGTTAAAAGTTGACCGTGTTTTTGTTCACAATGGTTGCTATACAAAATGTTGTTTGAGAAAATTTTGCTTAATAAGAAGGGTACATTGATGGTTTTTGGAGATTAAAGAGGACCTGTAGATCATGTGACATGGGTCCATGAGTTTAAAAGTTTTCCTGTGTTCCCATTTTTCTCGAAGAAGTGTCAAAGAGGTGAATGGGTGATCATATGACCTAAAAGGTGACTTAGGCCTATTTAAAAGCATGTTGTTCTTAAGTGTGACCCATGTTAGAGGCCTTAAGGGTGAAGGAATGTGTTATTATTGATAATAAATATTGTGTACTTGATAATTCATAGAGGCTATATAAATAGTGAAAGCAAATAAGATTATTTTTGGACTTGAAAAAAGGATGTGTGAAGTATGTGTTGAAGCAAAGAAGAGAGGATAGGTAGTGTGCCTATTGGATGAGTTAATGAGAATAATAGTTTTTTGATTATGTGTATGACTTATAGGTCATATTTATAATGATATATTAGTGTTATTTTAGTTTGAGGATATGCTAAGAGGTTTGAGTGTGCATATGAGTATAGTTTAACTAAAAAAGGAGAGAGATTGTGACATGCATATGTGAGAGGCCTCTATGAGATAGAAAGGGAGATTATATAAGGGTTAAATTATTAAAGATCCATCATCAGGTGTTGAATAAATTAGTATCAAGGTGGAGGTGTTAACTTAAAATGAGAGTCTAAAGGACTTGATCTTCCTTAGGGGCACTTAATCCTTATGAAATAGGTATTTCACTAAAGGCCTTTAGTCAAAAAGAGTTGATCAAAGTTTCTGGTCTAAAAGACTTGACTAGTCTCTTGTTTTTTATCTCTTATAGGACAAGTAGTCTATGTGTTGTAGGATTGAGAATGGGTTTTATTCCCATGAGGGTTTACCATAGGAACTATATGTTTTGTGTTTGATCTTATATATCCATTAAATGAATGAACTCTCTTGTTAATGTTACTTGATCAAGTTGATATATGTTGATTTCTTAATAGTTTGAAAAGATTGGAATTGAAATTGAAATATATAGGTTCACTAAATCACCCCCCTCCTAGTGATTTTACCTTTAACAATTTGTATCATGGAATGTCCTTTGTTAAAGTATTAATAACTTTAATGTGATCTAAATTACAGTGTGGGTAGTTATCAAGGAGGTTTCTCTAATAAGTAAGAACCGATGTTTAATAGATCCAATTATGATTTTTAAGTGAAAGGATGAGGACTTACATCATGTCCCTAGTTTTTGATGTATGATAATCTATTTTAGATGGTTGTGTTGTTCTTACTATTCCTCCATCTATTATTACAAACAAAAATTTATTTGAGAATAATTATAAGCCAATGAATGCCATCACTTGTGGTCTTACAGAGATTGAGTTGACAAAGGTAATCCATTGTAAGTATGCTAAAGAGATATGGGAAAAAATGCAAATCATTTATAAAAGAGATTCAAAGGTCAAGCTTGCTAAGTTGGAGACTCATGAAAGGAAATTCAAAATTATCAAGATGAAGGAAGAAGATTATATGGCATCCTTTTTATAGAGATTTTCTTAGATTGTGAACATCATCAGAGGTCTTAGAGGCAACCTAGAAGAGGTTACTATAATTCAAAAAGTATTAAGGTCTCTATCCCTCAAGTTTGATCCAAAAGTATATTCTATAGAATAAAGTCATGAACTTACCCAGTTGAAGACGGATCAATTGCATGGCACCCTTACTACCTATGAGATGAGAAAGAATGATGATATGCCACCAAAGAAAGAAGAAAATTTCAAGATTGAAATGAAGATAAAGAAGAAGTTCCAAGGTAATAAACCTAATTAGGATGATATTTTTGATATATATAAGGATTAACTAATTACTTTGATTTCAAATAAATTGAAAACAAGTTCAAGCAAGTATAAGGGTAAACTAGCCATCAAATGCTTCAACTGTGGAGAGGTATGTTGGAAATGTGATTATCATTAATTTCAAATGGGAGATAATTTGTATTATGGATGTTATTAATGCTTAGGGATGAATATGGTGATCCTATCAAAGATTAAGGATGATTGTAATGATTGTGTACATGAGTAGAATTCATTTGGTTCTTCATATTGATCATCTAAACATTTTGGGTCTATGATAGGAAAATATGAGAAGGTAGCTTTCTAACATCACCGTTAACACATTTGAATGAGTATGGGGGAGTTTGTCATATGGTTGTGATCACATTAGTCTATAGTTATTATGTTCTAGATTTGAAGTCATGTGATGAAGCATGGTAGGAGATATGGGGATTAAAGTTGGCTACTAAGATAAAAATCATTAAGTTTCTAAACTTATCCAAAATTGAAAAAGGGTTCATCAAAACCAAGTAGACATATTTATGAGGTCAACATTCACACATATGCAGGTGTCAAGACAAACTGATCATATGGTTTTATTCATTTTTTTCCTAGTTTTTACGTGCTAAATCTTAGGTCACGTTATGTAGCATGACAAAAGTTATGCTTGAGAAAATTTGGGCTCTTAGGCATTTTGATAGTGTTTTCTAACACATAGGCAAAAGTTTATAGGTTGAAAGATAAATCTTATTAGGCACTTTAATGATGCCATAGCTTCCACATATGAAGGATTGAAGAGAAAATGGATATATGGATGAAATCTAGTATATAAGAGGATCTTAAGAGCTAAATTACAAGCCATGTGACTAAGAATAATAAGAGTTATTCAAGTGCAAAGTTATCCTTCTAGGCATATTTAAATGGTCCTCATACTTAGTCAAACCTGCACAAGGTCATGAAAATTTGTCATGCTTTTAAAGAGACCATTTATGGACATTTACAAAAGAAATATATAGAAGATATGTTATGGGTTTTTAATGATAATTATAGACATATGGTCCATAGGTTCAAATAAAAAATAATGAGCTCAAAATTGAATTATCTTTGCTCTCAGATAAAATAGGGTTTCTCAATTAAACACTAAGGGTTTAAGTCATGGCATCAATTGGTATGTTTTATTTTGATGTTGACTAGATATATATAGAACCTAGAATCTTAATTTATATCTTAAGCCCTTGTCATCATTGTAAAACTGACCCCTCGATCTAGTAATTACCAACTCGAAGTAGTGATCAAGACTTTATATTTACTAAGTCTTAGACTTAATATTTGTCCTAGCTTGATCAATAGCTACTTCTTAATCATACACTAAATATCTAATGAAGTGAATCAATGTTAAATTATAAAAGGGACCTCTATGTAAACACATTAGTGACAAGTGTCAAAATCATGGAGCTTGCACAATAAATCAATGGAGCAATTTAAAGTCACTAAGTTAATGATCAATACAAGGTTTTGAAGTGTCTCAATAGCAGTAACTGATAGTAAATGTATAGAATGAATGTGGTAATGCCAAGTGCCACATTCTCAAGAGCTAAAAAAAACTAAAGATTGAGCTTATTATAATATTTGATGATGAGTGGATGATCATGCAAAGGATATCCAATGGAGTCAGTGGACTCAATGGGATAAAGTTCTTCATGTTTATTGACATAATGGTGAATTAAAGGTTGAGCAAGTTTAAGAAGATTAATGGAGTGTAAGTGATCCAAATACTTAGGAAGCATCGAGATGGGATAAAGAGATCAACACTTAATGTCAACACAAAAGTAAATATCATGCTAGTTTGAAGATATTATGTCATATAAGAGCTTAGATCAGGAAGATCAACAAATACCTCTTAAATATGAATATTTAAAGCCTAAAAGAGTATAAGGATCCAATGAAGAGTGTGAGCTTGCTATAGATAAATAAAATAGATGCATTTTAAAGATGAGAAAAGTGAATATATATCATCAAATCATGGCACCTAAGTTAATATCAAAGGTCAAGATTTAAAGTTATGATCAGACTAATAGTAAAGTGATGGAACATGCACAAACTTATAATTAAGCCCTAAATCATGACATAGAAAATGTGATAGATCACTATGATCAATATAAATTATGTAATAAGGCATGTACATTAAAATTGGAGCATAAGATTTACTAAATATAGAAAAAGACTAGGAATCATGGTGGTGGTGCATGAATTCTAGATGTGGGAAACTTACAGTTCAAGGGATAATAAATTGAGTCTAGAATAGAGCATGATGTGTAAATAAACAAGTGTGAACACAATTAAGATATGGAACCCTATATCCGTTAGTTATATATATGACATCTATGACACAAGAAAATGCTATTGAATCTATTTCTATTGAGCAAAGTCAAATAGAGAGAGAGGCAAGAGCAAAAGTTTAATGAAGTGTGTCATATATATATATATATATATATATATATATAGAGAGAGAGAGAGAGAGAGAAAGAGAGAGTGAGATAAGTAGATAGGTAGAGTGGAATAAAAGGGAGATGAAGTGTAGAACATGAACAATTGTAGATTAGACTTATAAAAGATAATAGAGGATTGGATTCTTTTATGAATCAACATTGTAATTTGGAATTGTAGCTCCATAGTAGATATGATTTGTTGGTTCCATCATATAAGATGAGTTGGTGATCAGGTATGAGTGGGTGCTTCCTTCGAGTTAAAGGTCTTAAATCAAGGGATTGGTGTCTCCTTAGGGTTGGCACCCTTAAACATTATAACCAATGAGGTTATTTATTATGAGGTTGGATTAGAAAGGTAGTTTCTATTAGCCATTCTCATGGTGGTTTTTCACATATTGGGTTTCCCATGGTGTATTTTGTGTTGTGTCTATTTGTATATTTGTGATCTCTACATATAGTGTTAATATACATTAAAAGTATTTGAAAAGGACTAATTTAATTAATATACTAATTCACCCCATATCAGTATCTAGTTGTGTTCCAATAATTGGAATAAGAACTCAATTTCTTTAAAAGGAGCTTAATTAGCTCAAGTAGATCTTAGATGGTGAACATAAATGGCTAGTTAAGAATGATCTTCATCAGACAAAGCACCTCTCTTAAATGGATCAAACTATGTATTTTGGAGCATAATAATGGAATCATATTTATCCTCATTATGGTTTGATATATGGATGTGTATGGTAAATGGATATATAATCCCTGCTACAACACCTAATGATCAGGCTACCAATAAAGAATATGACATCAAAACTAAGGCAAAAATGTTATCATTTGTGGTTGTCTAATTTATATATTTTCAAAGTGATGCATTATTAGAATGCATAAGATATTTGAAACAAATTAAAGATCATCTATGAAGGTGATGACAAGGTAAAGTAGGCCAAGATATAAACTTATAAAGGTAATTTTGAAAACCTTAAAATGAATGAGGAAGATAAAATTTTAGACTATCTCCTTAGAGTGAATGAAATAGTCAATGCAAATAGAGGCCTTTCATAAGAGATGAAAGAATTAGTCATTATAAAAAGGGTCCTAACATCTTTGCCTTCAAGGTATGGTTCTAAAATCTCTATAATAGAGGAAGTAAGAGATATAGATAAACTCATTTTTGATGAGTTAATTGGAACCTTCACAACCTTTGAGATGAGAATGGGAGCGATAGATACTTTCAAGAGGGAAGTTACATTCAAATAATCCAAAATAGTGAAAGAAGAAACAAGATCTAAGGAAATTGATGAAGAAAAAGATAACTTTGTTAGAAGATTGAGAAGAGGTTCTAGAAAGTACAAATGTAAGTTACCCTTCAAATGATTTAATTATGGTAAAGTAGGACATTTTGCTATTAAATTCCATTATAAAAATAAGGATAACACTAAGTAATTAGAGATTAGTAAAAAGGTGAAACCCTACTATCCCAAGAAGAACTTCTTTAAAAATAATAATGGACTATACATAAAAGAGTACAGTGATTCAATGGATGATAATGATATTTCTGATGATGATCATGATAATGATTTTGTGGCCTAGGAAAAGGAAGTCTTATTCATGATAATAGGATTAACTTCTATGGAATAAGAAGAAGTTGAAGACTTAAATGAAGAAAAAGGATAAGTTTATCTAGAGTGTGAACTCATTTGTGCTTTAGAGGAAATTGATAAGATGAAAAAAGATATCTCAAAATAGAACAAACTTGGATAAAAAGAAATTGAGAAAATATCTAAAAGTCTTAAGAAATTTGATCAGATGGTGGTTAGCCTAAAGACATAAGTTGAAGAGGCTAAAATAATAGAAGATGTAATCAAACTTGAACTCTGATCTAAATCTAATGAGTACATGAAGTTAGAAAAATAGATAGTGAATTTGAGAAAAGAGCTTGATAAAGGTAAATGATAAATAGACAAAATATTGAAGTTGATAAGAAGATCAAATATTCTTGATGAATTGATCAACTCTCAAAATTATTCAAAAAAGAGATCAGGTCTTTGTTATGAAAAAGGAAAAAGTTCCAAAACTAGTACATCTACTAACCTATAGGACAACTTCAAATCAAAAGGAGAATTAGAAGCAAAGAAAGAGAAAGCTTAAAAGGATAAAAATATAGACTCAAACACAACTAATGTGAAGAAAGCTGAAGATAAAAATAAGATTGAAGAGAATAAGAAGACAAAGGTAGCTAATGCAAATGGATACATAAAAGTGAGAGACTTGAAGAAGAAAAAGTTTAGAAGAGATCCTCATGCTTCTCAAAGAAAGCCCATGACCAAGTATTCCTCTTATTTCTATGGTTATTATTATACCTGTAATTAGTTTGGTCATAGGGCTATTTATTTTAGAATTGTACCTAAAAGGATAACAAAATTTTTAAGTGGAAAATCATTTGATCCTTTGTTAGATAAAAATGTTATATGCTATAATTTCAATAATTTTGGTCACATAACTAAACAATGTAGAAGTATATTTTTAAGATAAAAATTAGACAATGTAAAGAAAGGCATGCCTCCCAGTGTGAACAAAGGTTCACAAGTTTTTCAAAAGAAACCAAATAAGAAACCCAAGGATATGTGGAGACACTCCATGCCAAGGAGAATAATTTGTGGGTGATAGATAGTGGTTTCTCAAAACATATGATTGGTGATATGTGAAAGTTAATCAAATTAAACAAATTTAAGGATCTATCATCTTGGGAGATAACACCATAGTAAAGATCAAAGGTAAAGTAACTTTGAACATAAATGGAAAAATGCCTACATGTGATGTCCTTTATGTTAAAGGATTGAGTCATAATCTTATAAGTGTCAGCCAAATGTGTGACAATGGATATAAGGTCATAGTAAATTTAAAAGGATACAAGTTAAAAAGATCTAGAATACTAGTCACAGAAGGGAAAAGCACTGAAAGCAACATCTATAATCCTATTGAAGTGAATGATAATAGCTACCTAATAGAAAATATTATTGAGAGTTGGTTATGGCATAGAATAATGGGTCATGTTAACTTTGATAACTTAGTCAAAGTAAGCATAAATAAAGGTGTTAGACACATGCCCAAGATAACCAAACCTGAAGATGCTACATGTAAAGAATGTCAACTAGCAAAGTAGACAAGGGTCAAAAATCAAACAAAGGATTATGCAACTACAAATCCTTTCGAATTAGTTTATACTAATATTTGTGGTCCTACTAAGATAAGAGGATCAAAAGGAGAGAAAAAATTCATCTTGTTTGTAGATGATTACTCAAGAATGACATGGGTAAACTTTTTGAAGGATAAGTCTCAAGCATTTGAGAGATTCAAGATATTTAGATCCATGGTAGAGAATGAGATTGGATGGAAAATAAAATGCTTAATATCTGATAAAGGTAGATAATTCACCTCAAATAAGTTCATAGAATATTGTGAGAAGCATGGGATCAAAAGGTATTACTCTTCAACAAGTACTCCACAACATAATGGAGTTGTTGAGAGAAAAAACATGATAGTTAAGGAGATGGCCAAAACAATGCTAAAAGATGCCAAGTTACCTGATGGATACTATATAAAAGTAGTCCAAACAAAAATATACATCTTGGATAGAGTTTAAATGAGGGAAAATAGTGACAAGACTCTTTATGAGCTATGGTATGTAAAGCTTATCTTTTTTAAGTACTTCAGAGTGTTTGGAAGAAAATGCTACATCAGGAGAAAAGAGGACAAATTGGGAAGCTTTAAATCAAGATGTGATGAAGTAATATTTTTGGGTTATTCCACTCAAATAAAATCCTAAGTATGTTATAATAAAAGGCTACACAAGATTTTAAAGAGCATCTATGTCAAGGTTGAAGAAGAATTGAAACATGTTCAGCTTGACAAGGAAATTAGTATTAAAGAATTAGATCTTGAAGAAGAAGAAGATAATGAAGAGATTAAGGAAATGAATGAAAAGGCACCTCCAAGATTTGTTCAAAAGGATAATTCTAAAGAGTAGATAATTGGCAATAAGAATGAAGGAGTTTAGATAAGGAGAAGATTTGCAATGAATAAGGAGTAAGTGAGTTTCGCTATAATGTTTCAAATTGAGCCTAAAAGCTATGTTAAAGCCAACAAGGATGAGAATTGGTTAAAATACATGGAAGAAGAACTTAGCCAAATTGAAAAGAACAAAATTTGGCAATTAGTTCCAAGACATTCAAAAAAGAATTTGATAGGTATAAAATGGGTATATATAAACTAGCTCAATGAGGATAGAGTTGTTATAAAAAATAAGGCAAGATTGGTGTGTAAAGTATAAGCACAGGTTGAGGGCATAGATTTTGAGGAAATATTTTCTTCAATTGCTATATTGGAACCTATAAGAATGTTTCTAGCATTTTCTATTTATAAGAGATTCAAAGTCTATCAAAAATATTTTAAGTTTGATTTATTGAATGGGAAACTTAAAGAGGAAGTCCACATAGAAAAACTTGAAGGTTTTCATTTTTTAAAACAAGAATATTATGTATGTAGATTAAAAAAATTTGTGTATGGTCTAAAATAAGCACTTAGGGCATGGTATTCAATATTGGGCCATTATATACAATAATAAGGTTTCAATAAAGGATGTGCACATAATAATTTATACTTGAAATCAGAAGGTGAGCATATGTTAATTGTTTTTCTTTATGTAGATGACATCATATTTTGTGGTAGGAACAAAAAAATGTGCAAAGAGTTTTCTGCACAAATGCAAAGTCAATTTGAGATGTCTATGTTAGGATAACTTTCTTCCTTGGTCTACAAATAACACAAACTAATGAAGGTATATTTATATACCAAACCAATTTATGAAAATGAAATGGTCAAAAAAATTGTAATGGAATATAGTAAACCAATTATTAATCCAATGATAACTGGATGAAAGTTGAGAAAAGGTGATGAGTCCCTTGATGAAAATCAAATAATGTACATATGAATGATAGGTAGCTTGTTATACCTAATTGCATCAAGACCTAATATCATGTAATTAGTGTGCATGGTTATAATATTTCAAGCTAATCCTAAAGAATCACATGTCAATATAGTGAAAAGGATCTTTAGATCATCAAAATTGCAATTGACTATGACCTAAGGTATCGTAAAAATGAAGACTTCACTTTGATAGCATATACAGATGTTGATTCGGTAGGAAGTGTGGATGATAGAAGAAGTAATATTGGTGGTACATTGTTATTTATAAATAGAGTTATTTCATGGTTGAGCAAAGAACAAGAGTCAGTAACTCTTTCTACAACAAAAATAGAGTGTGTAGTAGTAGTGGCATGTTACACGCAAGTCTTCTGGATGAAGCAAACATTAAAGGACATTAAGGTAGAGCACAATTCACCTATCTCTATTCTTTATGATAATTCAAGTGATATTAACATATCAAATAATCTCATTATATATTCTAAAATCAAACACATATCAATCAAGTATCACTTCTTAATATAAAGGGTTGTAAGTCAAAAGGTCACAATGGAGTATGTGCCAACTCAGGATCAAATTGTAGACATACTCACCAAACCTCTTCACAAGAAATAATTTGAGTATCTAAGATAAAAGTTTGGAGTGCTGGATCCTACATCACATCATTAGATCCTGGTTATAGGGCATGAGTCCAAAGGGAGTCTCATAGAAGCTTTGTTAGTCCCTAGAAGAAGAGAGAAAACATAACTTAAGTATGCATGCTTTTGAAAAGTTATAATGAGTTGATGGTTCTGGATTCTTGGAAAAAAATCCATCCTTTGATGAAAGGGGAGAAACATCTGGAAAAATAGTCAAAAAGAATCCATTTGCCATTGATTTCAAAGGGGGAGAAAAAGAGTAAATGTTCTCTACAAAAGTTTGGAGAAAAAGTGAAAATGCCAAAGAAAACTCAAAGAAAGTATCCAAGTTAAGTATTAGGAAAATGTGTCATTACCTAAGGGGGATAAAGTATGGTATGAAAAAATTTAGTTCATACTCATTAAAAGCCAATGCCAAATAAGGGTTTTAATATTAGAAGATCAGAGCATTAAGTTTTCCATCAATGATAAAGGGGGAGATTATTGGAAATATGATTGTCATTAATGTCAAAAGGGAGATCATTGGGATTATGGATGCCATTGATTCTCAAGGATGAATATGGTGATTCTATCAAAGGTCAAGGATGATTGGAATGCTTGTGTGCATGAGTGGAATTCATCAGGTTCTTCATATTGATCATCTATACATTTTGGGTCTATGATAGGAAAATATAAGAAGGTAGTTTGTTGACATCACCATTACCACATGTGAATGAGTCTAGGGGAGTTTGTCATATGGTTATGATCACATTAGTTTTTTTTTATTATGCACTAGCTTTGAAGTCATGTGATGAATCATGGTAGAAGATATGGGGATGTAAAGTTGGATACTCAAACAAAAATCACTAAGTTTTTATAATTAGCCAAATTGGCAAAAGGGTTCAGTAGAGCCAAGTAAACATATTGATGAGATTAGCATTTGCACATATGCAAGTACTAGGACAAATTGATCATATGGGTTTGTTTATTTTTATGCCTAGTTTTTACACATTAAATCTCAAGTCAGATGATGTAGTACAACAAAATTTATTCTTGACTCCCAAGCATTTTCATAGTATTTTCCAACACAATCAAATTTATAAGTTACAAGATAAAGATAAGTAGGCACTTTAATGATTCCATATCTTCAACATATTAAGGCTTCAAGAATAAATGTATATATTGATGGAATCACCTATGTAAGAGGATATTATGTGCTAAATTATAAGCCATGTGACTAAGCACAACAAGAGTTATTCAGGTACAAAGTTATCCTTTTAGGCATATTGAAATGGTCCTCATACTTAGTCAAATCTGCACAAGGTCCTACAAAGTTGTCATACTTTTACAATGACCATATATGGAAATTTTCAAAGGAGATAGATAGAAGATCTATTTTGGTTTTTACATGAGCATTTTAATGGTCCATATGTTTGAATAAGAAGGAATGAGCTCATAATTTAATTATCTTTGATCTCAAACAAAATAGGGTTTCTTAATTAAAACCTAAGGGTTTAAGTGATGGCATCAATAGGCATGATCTACTTTGATGTTGATTGGTAATAGCCAAGACCTGATAACTTAAGTTAGATCTTAAGCCCTTGTCATCATTGTAAAACTAGCCCCTTGACCTAGCAATTAAGATCTCATAGCAGTAATCAAGACTTTATATTTCCTAAGTCTTAGACTTAATATTTGTCCCATCCTGATAAAAAAATAACACTTAATTGTACATTTAAAATCTAATAAAGTGAATAAAATTCAAATTATCAAAGGGACCTCCAAGTAGACACACTAGTGACAAGTGTCACAATCACAAATCTTGCATATTAAATCAATGGAGCAATTTAAAGTTAATAAGTTAATGATCAATGCAAGGTTGCCAAGTGTATCAATATCAATAACTAATAGTAAATGTGTAAAATTCACGTGATAGTGAAAAGTGTCACACTCTCAATAGTTACAGAGATAAATATTGAGCTAATCAAAAGCTCTGATGGTGAGTGGATGATCATGAAAATGATATCCAATAGAGTGAGTGGACTCAGTGGGATAAAGTACTTGATTCTTATTGACATAGTAGTGAGTTAAATATTGAGTAAGTTAGAGAATATTGATGGAGCATAAGTGATCCAAAGACTCAAGAAGCAGTGAGATGGGATAAAGAGATCAATGTTTAATGTCAAGACAAAAGTAAAGATCATGTTAGTTTGAATACCTAATAGCACGTGGGAGCTCAGATCAGAAAGATTCATGGATGGATTTTAAATATGAATAGTTAAAGTTTAGAAGAATACAAAGATATAATGGAGAGAGTGATCCTATAAGAGATCAATCCAATAGATGTGTTTTAAAAATGAGCAAAGTGAATATGGATCATCAGATCATGGCACCAAAGTTAAGATCAAAGGTCAAGATTTAAATTTATGATCAAACTAATGGTCAAATAGTAGAATATGTAGTAACTTATAGTTAAGCCCTAAATCATGACATAGACAATAAGTTAGATCACTGTGATCAATCTAAATTTTGTAACAAGGCATGCTGATAAAAATGAGAGCCTGAGATTTACTAAATATAGAAAAAGACTAGGAATCATGGTGGTGGTGCATGATTTCTAGACATGGGATACTTACAGTTCAAGAGATAATGAACTAAGTCTAGGATAGAGCATGATGTGTTAGTAAACAAGTGTGAACACATCAAATATATGGAACCCTAGATCTATTGATTATATATATGACATCTAGGAAATAGGAAAATACTATTGAAGTTATTCATATTGAACATAGTTGAATAGAGAGAGACAATATCAAAAGTTTAATGAAGGGTGTCAAATATATATATATATATATATATATATATATATACACACACACACACACACATATATATACACACACACACAGATATATATATATATATATGTATGTATGTATGTATGTATGTGTGTGTGTGTGTGTGTGTGTATATATATATATATATAGAGAGAGAGAGAGAGAGAGATAAGTAGAGAGGTAGAGTATAAGAAAAGGGAGATGAAGTGTAGAGCATGAATAGTTTCATATCAGACCTATAATAGAGAATAGAGGATTGGATTATTTTATGAATGAACATTTTAATTTGGAATTGTAGTTCTATAGTAGATCTGATTTGCTGGTGCCATCAAACAAGATGAGTTGGTGCTTAGTTAGGGAATGGGTGTTTCCTTAGAGTTTAATCTCTTAAATCAAGGTATTAGTGTCTTCTTAGGGTTGGTTCCCTTAAACATTATAACCAATGAGGTTTTTTATTTTGAGGCTAGATTAGAATAGTGGTTTTTACATCCACTCTCATGGTGGTTTTTCCAATATTAGGTTTTCCATGGTATATCTTGTGTTGTGTCTATTTAAATGTTTGTGATATCTACATATCATGTTAATCTACATTAAAAATATTTGAAAAGGACTAAATTAAATATATTGATTCACTCCCCCTCTCAGTATCTAGTTGTGTTCTACTAATTGGTATCAGAGCCCAAGTTCCTTAGAAGAATCCTAATCAGCTCAAGTAGATCTTGGACGGTGAACACAAATGGCTGGTCAAGAAGGATCTTCATCAAATAAATCAGATCTATTTTATGGATCAAACTATGTATTTTAGAGCATAAAAATGGAAGCATATTTATCCTCATTAGGGTTTGATGTGTGGATGTCTATGGTAAATAGATATATAACCCCTCCTATAAGTCATATTGATTAGGATACCAAAAAAGCATATGAGAGAAATGCTAGGGTAAGGAATGCTATCCTTTATGGATTGTCTAATTTAGAGTTTGTTAATGTGATGCAAAAGTTCCCTCATAAGTATAAGAAATATGATGATAAATATCATGATCAGGGTCATGATAATGATAAGAGATCATTCAAGTCTGATAAAAGCAAAAAAGGGATTCAAAAGGTTTGACAATAATAAGTACTTCAAAGATAAGAAGAGTCTTTACACCAAAGAAGATATTATCTCATCAGATGAGAGTGAAGTCAGTGACTCGAAGTATGATCATGAAGATAATGGTCTTGTTGAAGATAAATCCCTATTTATGGCTATGGAAGTTCGTTTCTCACATCTAATAGAGTCTACTTGGAATGATTTGGATGATGATAAAGATGAGGTGGAATATGAGATTATATTGATGAATAATCTTGAAGAAATAAATATTGAGAATAAGATCAATAAGAAGATGAAATCTAAACTCAAGGACTATGAGGAGAAATTCAGTGTTTATGAAGCAAGAGTAAATGAAGACACCAAGGAGCATGAAGATATGGTCAAGCATCTCAATTTTCAATTGGAAACCCTATCTACAAACTTGAAAGCTAAAGAAGATGAATGTTTAAGGTATGTAATTTAAAATGAGTCATTGAAATCTGAGTTAGAAAAGACATCTAGTAGGGTGAAATCATATGTGAGATTTGAAAGAAGTTCAAGTGATCTAGACAATATTCTGAATGATCAAAAGAATGCAAGTGATAGAACTAGTCTTAAATACAAAGAAGAATTAGAGAATGAAAATCAAGATAATATGAAGGCTAATATTGACAATAAAAATGTAAATTTGAATATAAATCATTAGATAAGGAATTAAGGTACTGGTAGACTAAAGACAAATTAGATTAGATAACCAAATGCCATGAGGTATGCAAGTTTCAATGTTTATTATTACACATTTAATTAGTATGTGCATAGAACTAGAGAATGCAAGAGATTTGTTAGAAATGAGTTTGCATGGAATTATGATGGGGGTCATCATTTAAAATGTGTGATCAAGATTGAGTGTTTCAACTGCCTTGATAAGGGGCACTTTCCTAAGTTTTATTTGAACAAGGTAAGACAAGCTTAGTTTCTATCAAAGAGTATTGTTTTCTACAACTATGAGAAGTGTGGTCACATTGCTAGGTTTTCTAAGCAAAGGCCATTAAGTCAAAATAAGTTCAATCAAGACACTAAGAGTGTAAGGAAGAAGTCAAGTTAGCTCATGGAAACCAAAGGTCATAAATGTGAGTCATGATGAGTTTGTAGGTCCAATTAATATGTTTCTTATGGTGGAGAATGCTTCAAAATTTGAAGAGTGTTAAGGGATTTCTTTTTTTGCTCATGTTGTGAATAAAGAGACTAAGCTCAAAGAGAAGACCAAGGTGGTGGTTGAGGATAGTTATGATGTATGTATGGATTCAACTAAACATCATGATATTTTTGAGAAAGCTTCATGCAAATAACATCAACTGTTAGTGCCTAGTGATGAGGCTCAAAAATACAAGGTTGATTCTTCAAATGAAAAGGTATGTTAAGATTCCATAGTTATTCTATGTGTTGTTAATTATATATTAGAAGAGAAGGAGAGTCATATGGAAAAGGAAACAATTTTCATAGTTTAGAATAAGAAGAAGAAGAATAAAAAGAGAAAAAAGTCTTATAGCTATAAGAGGATTCCAATGGTAATTGAGGAGATGTGGGCCACTCCTGGCTTCACTTTGTTTTAAAGCATTATGGTGCAGAGGATGTCTCTACCTATGCTTCTTAGGAGACATATTTATTTTGGATAATCATAATTCTCAAGATCATAATTATATTATGTATAGATACTTGTGTTGATCTTAAGAGATCATTGGTTAAGGGGGAGTAACAAGTTCATGAGCTTACTCTAGAGGTGTGTGATAGAACTATAGTATAGGGTTATAATGGGTGTTTTTAGGTGGCATACTAAGATTTATTAAATTTAAATAATATTTTGGTGCTCAAAAAGGTTTGTCCACTTCTTTGTGATGTGCTCCAGGTATTTTTGTGGTCTGATGTTATGTTGAAGTCAAATTAGAGATTTCTAAGTACTCTTAGTTTTCTCAGTTTGGGTTTAAGGATAAGTAGGCCTAACAATGGTTATAGAATGTATGGGTTACAAAAGGTGTGGAAGATCAAATATAGGTCTAGAAGTGTGTGATGGCTGTATCTAGGTGTGTAAGAAGTTTTAGAGGTGTGTGTTGACCAGAAGGAGGTTTGTTGACTCTATTTATTTTAAGATTATAGGGTTTTGGGCTATGCTAAAAAAGTGGTTTACATTATTATTTGAGGTTTAAGGGTTCTTAATAGGATAAATGGGCCAAATGGGTTGTCAAATCAATATTCATAGAGATTTGAAGGTTTGTGGTTTTCAAGTTATTCATGTTTTTCTCAAGATGGAGGCCTAATTGGCAAGTTGGTTTGTGAATATAGTATATTGTAGAAGTTGAGATAGTTGTTTAAAATTGGTCTAATTGAAGGGGCATATTATATTGCTCTATATATGAATTTTTATGTCCTAAAGATGTGTCTATTGAATGTTGTGGGATTTTCAAGTTCTAGGTAGGGGTACAAGGAGTCTAGACAAGACTAGTAATGAAGGTGTGATGTTTTTGATCAGTTTATCCAAAACATAAAGGTGTGAGCATTTTAAGGAGAGTTATTAGGTTATTTGAGAGCATGTGTCTAGTTTTTTGAGTGTCATGAAGTTCTTTTGGTGGTCCCTAAGGTGCTTGAGAGAAGAGACTAGTAATCTTATGTGGTGATTCTTCATAATGTGTGGAGATCTAAAGATGATTAAGAGGTGTAATGTCTCAAAAATCTTAGGGGAAATCCGTCTTAGATGTTTCTTAGTGAATTAAATCATATTTTATTACTTTTATGTGTTCTTTCTTCATCATTTGTAGTGTTTGGTTGAAGAGAGTGTTGGCATGTAGCAAGATAAAGTTATCAAGGCAAGAAGAGGTAGGCTTAAGGTAAGGGGGAGTTTGTATCATATTTATAAGATGGTATTCTATTTTTGGTATTATTTTTAGGTCATAAATATCAATTGGTGCCCACTTTGTCATTGTGTCAAAAGGAAATAAAGTTCCTATTTGTGAGAGTACTTGAAGAGAGAGAAGAAAGGTGAGTTGTATATTGATGGGTGTTGACATCAATAAAAAAGGGGGAGACTATTGGAAAGTTGTCAATGATGTCATGGTGATGTCATGGATGTGTCATATTGAGTGGGTGAATTACTTTAATATCCTAAGTGATAATGATAAAGTGTGCAATATGCTTATTCTAATGTGTTTCAAGTTGGCTTGGTTGATCTTCAAAGTTTAACTATTTATAGATGGTTAGGGATGAGTCTAAAGTATTGATCATATGAAATAAGTCTCATAAAAAAGTTTATATGACTTGAGTGATTATTTTTATAAGTGTATTTCATCTAGTTGATCATTATTTTCATCTATACATTTTGGGTCTAGTGGTATAAAATCTGAGTAGGCAATTTGTTGATGTCATAATTACAATGTGTAGATGAGTTAGGGGGTGTTGGTCATATGGTTATGATAACATTAGTCCCTATATTTTATGTTAAAATTATTAATTCATGTGATGAATCACAACCAAATATATTGGTGTTTAAATTTGGGCTCCCAAGTATTTTGACAGTGTTTTTTATGTTCAAACAGACTTGAGTAAATAGTTTGGTGACCTCATATCTCAGATGTATAAAAGTTTTAGGAGTAGTTTGATATATGGATGGATTTACCTATAATATAATATCTTATTAAATAAATATTAGTACATGTTATTAAGTGAAAAAAATATATGTAAGTGCAAATTTCAGCTCCAAAGCAATTTGTTAGTGTTTTCCCATAGCCAAATTTGTATGTGGCGAGAAAAGTTGAGTAGAAATTTTTATGTAGTCATATTTGACATGTGTGGTAATTTTACAATTATTTGATAATACGGATTTTTTCAAATTTTTTAATATTTAATTTTTGATAAATTATAGGTCATGTGATGAAGTGCATCAAAATCTATACATGTGCAAAGTTGGCCCTTCCAAATAGTTGTTGACATAGTTGGCTCTGTGGCAGAAAAAATCTTAGTGAGAAGATAAATGGAATTATATCTCACATGCATGATGGTTCTAAGATTATATTTATATAATGTTATATTATCTTATTTTAGTATATCATATGTTCCAAATTTTCTAATCATGCGTCTAAGCACAACAAAATTTATTAAGGTTTAAATTTGGCCTTTCGGGCTGATTGCAATGGTTCCCATACTTAGTTGATTTTCCAAGAGATAAATATCAAGACCAAATTAAGATCCAACATTGTATGAGGGATCATAAAATATTTATATCACTATGCATACTCAGTGAGATGATAATAAGTGCATGATGTTTAACGCTAAGTAAAGGTAAAGGATAAGGATCGAACAGTTTGTGTGTATTCACCGAGATTAATCTAATGGCACAAGTGGAGTTAAAGTGGTGAAAGAGATTTTTTAATGATATTAAAATTAAATATAATTAAAATAAAATATATGGTTCATGATTTATCTAATTATTGAAGACATGATATGATAGCAATGTGTTCAAGGTTTAACTATGATCGTTTGAATTCAAATATTTGAATTAACGAAGGAAAGACTAGTGTCTGGTCTTTGGATCATATATTTTGATCCAAGATGAATTTTATCATGGTGTAAAAATAAAATTGGTGGAGGACTTCAAGATAAATCCATAAATATATATTTAAAATTTGAAACTGTGTACAATAAAAGCTATTAATCTCCAATATTGACTATATTTTTTACTATGTTCTATAGGTGATTGGAGAAGGATAATTGATCGTGTGTTAATGTTATTTCAATGTTTTATGTTATTCTATATATTATAGTAAATTTTAGACTACATTATTACAATATATGTTAATTATTAAGGTTTGAACAATCATAAACAATATGAACAAAGGGTTAAAAGTTGACATTGTTTTCATTCAAAGTGGTTAATATACAAAATGTTATTTAAGTAAATTATGCTGAAGTAGAAGGGTATAATGATGGTTATTGGAACATAAAGAGGAACTATAGATCATGTGACATGGGTCCATGAGTTATAAAGTGTTCATGTGTTCCTAGTTTTCTTGAAGAAGTGTCAAAGAGGTGATTAGGTGATCATATTACCTAAAAGGTGACTTGGGCCTATTTGAAAGTGTGTTATGGTTAAGTGTGACCCATGTTAGATGCTTTAAGGGTGAAGTCATGTGTTGTGACTGATAGGAAATATTTTTGAATTTATAATTTATGAAGTCTCTATAAATAGTGAAACCAAATAAGATGATTTATAGACTTGATAGACGCATGTGTGAAGTATGTATTAAAGCAAAGAAGAGAGGATACGTAGTGTGCCTATTGGATGAGTTGATGACTTGAATAATTTGTTGACTATGTATATGACATATACCTCATATTTTTTATGACATATTAGTGATTTTTCAATTTAATGATATGCAAAGATGTTTGAGTGTGCATATGAGGACAATTTAAGTAAAGGAGGAGAGAGATTATGGCATGCCTATGTGAGAGGCCTACATGAGATAAAAACGGATTTTCTATAGGGGTTAGATAATAAAATATCCATTATCAGGTGTTGAATAAATTAGTACTAAGGTGGAGGTGGTCACTTAAAAGGAGGGTTTAAATGACTTGATCTTCCTTAGGGTCAGTTGCTCCTTGTGAAATAGGTGTTTCACTAAATACCTTTGGTCAAAAGGAATTCATCAAGATTTTTGGTCAAAAGGACTTGATCAAGGTTTTTGGTCTAGAGGATTTGACTAGTAACTTTTTTGTAATCTCTTACATGTCAACTATTCCTTATGTTATAGGTTTTACAGTTGGTTTTATTCCCCATGAGGGTTTCCCACAAGAACTATGTGTTGTGTGTTTGATCTTGTGTATGCATTAAATGAATGAGCTCTCCTGATAATGTTACTTGATTAAGTTGATATATGCTAATTGTTAAATAGTTTGAAAGGATTAGAATTGAAAATGAAATATCTAAGCTCATTGATTCACCCCACTCTCATTTATTTTACCTATAATAGTATCACCTCCATTAGTACAGGTTACATTTTTTTCCTTCTTCACTTTTCACCCCCAATAGTGATTAACCTAGCGTAGTGTGTGCCTAAAAGATACATCAAGGGAGCTAGTCCATTAACCTAAAGGTTTACCTCTGATATAGGTAACCCAAGGCCTAGAGGTAATCCCATGTTTTCAACATGTGGAGAGGTCTAAACAACCTCATCCAAGGGTGTAATATTTTGATACAACATGTCTACAAAGTATCATTCAGTAGATTCCTTTTTCGAGTCTAAGTGGGTTAAATTTAATGGTGTTTATGCATGTGGGGGAGGAGGAATTTATTATTTTATAACTACATGGGAGATTAATGAGCTAGGTAGTGTCCTCTTAAATTGAATGTCTATAAAAACTCCCTTTGAGGTAAGCACTATCAACAAAGGAGTCTAGCCTTCTAGGATTGATTGCACTGATGGAAGTGGTTAAGCTGGTTGAATTAGATTAGTAAAATTAATAGTAATTAGAGGCACCAAAGGATTTCCAATATATATCAAAGAGGATTGTGGATAAGGAGTTATATGTGGTTGAATAACTTTAGTATCTTCCTTTTTAATTGTTAATCAATCTCTCCAACATACCCTTCTTTAGGATCCTCTATAGGAATTACATCACTCTTCTTAATGTGGGGATCATATTTGATCTTTTGAGAAATCTCCATGGTCATCCCAATTGAATTAATTTTGATCCACACTTTAGAGTCATATTATTTATCTATGAAAATTCATTCACATGAATAATAAATATGACAATAATTCATTTTAAAACTTCCTCCATAATTCCTTATGTGTTTGACTACTTTGTAATTAGGATCCCAATATCAAGGTGGAATTTATTCATGTTATTTGAGGCCTTAAATATTTGTCTCCAATATTTATATTGATGTCTCCCAATGCTCAAGGGTGTTTTTTGTAAAACACTTAATCTATTTGATTTACAATTAACATCCACACTTTTAGAAAATTGGTAAGCTATCTCTTGCTCTATTAATTTTATTTGTACATTCCTGGGGAGATAAAGGGGGATACCAATGTTCCTTATATTTTGATAATAGTGTGGTCTAGATAATACTAATAATATCCAAATTTATTCAATGACCTAACTTATTCAGAGAGTCTAGCCATGGGTTTGAAATTGACATCCTTGTGAACTAAAAGGTATAAGATATCTACAATTCATTTTAATTAGTTTTTAAACTTATGTATGTGTAAAATATTAAAATAATTAAAAATTATATTATTCACTCCCCTAGGTTACCATGGAGCTTCTGTTGGTGCGGTGACTATGACACGTACAACATATAAAAAGTATGAAAACATATAAAAATTATTGTTTGGTCTATTCTGAGACATCCTTTATTGTTTTAAATTGTAATTAATAATCTCCCCAATGGTAGTAATTATCCTATAATATAATTCCATTGATAATAAATGGATAAATACATAATTTACGTATGTTATGAATGGGGCTCAATGTATTATATTCATAAAGGCTAGAGTTATCCTAAATTCTAGCCTAAATTACATTATGAGAAGAATCTTCCTTTTTTGAATAGTTATTAGGATCATTGGTCCAAGCCTAGAGTGTTTCCATAACATTTTTTTATTTGAACTAATTTAAAATAGTTGAGAATTAATTTACTATATCACTTTGAGGTAAGTCATACTATTTCTCAAAGGAAATTTCATATATGCAAGTTACAAGTTCCTTGCTATTGATTTTATGGAATATATCATTGGTACATGTTCTAACTATAGAAAAATTATGTAAAACATTAATATAAGTAAATACCTTTGGTTTCATAGCCACCTTATGAAATCATGTTTCTTATATGGCCAATAAGCTATTTATGTATTCCCTCTCAAGCAATGGTAAATATTCCCCATCACTATATGGTTGGATTATATCTATCTCTATGTAAAGAGATAAATAAAGGGGGAAATTATTACCTAGGACATTGTGATGAAAAAAGTGTCTGTAAAATACACTTATGTCCCAAAATAGAATAATGATAGTACAAGAGTATTTTATTCTAGGTCCATTATCGTATACTATTGAATTTCATTCTTTAAACTATAGATATTAAATTTTTCAAGGAATAAAAGGTTTTGAATTTTAGTCATCTTGTTAATATATATTGAAAACATTAGGTGAGTTTAATTGGGGATGATGAATAACTATGAACAAAAAATCATTGCCATAATATTTGACCCATGGGAATTAATTATAGATAAATGGTCTATGTCAACTATATTTCCATTTTAAACTTTATTTTTATGACACATAACTTCATGAGACTTTAATTGACACATGTCTTGTTATTACTTCTTTTGGCTACTTAGTCACCCATTTGTATTTAATAAATCCATTTGTCATTAACCATTATTACTATTTTACTTATTTATGACTTATTTTATATTTTTATGCAAACTTGGTTGTGTTCACATTGGGTTTGAAATTATAGCTATATCAATATAAGATATGTTGTGTGATTTCACTTGATCACTTATTTTATGGTTCCCCTTTGAGCTTTTGGATCATTAATTATGTACAATGGAGTGAGACAGTTCCACATGGCATGATTTATGGTAAATGATTTTATCAGGATGAAAATGTGTATTTTTCTATGACCCATGGATGTTGACTATACCAAGTTGGACATGTGGTGTATTATCACTTGATCACTTAGTTGAAATTTTTATAATCTGTAAATTTTGGCAATTATTATCTACGTATAGAGATGGTGACACTTAGAATGATTTACTTACATTGATATATCACTAGATTTAGTAATTATTAAATTTTGGTGTAGATTCATAATGAACTGATAGAGTGACATGCATCATGATCTTGATGTGTCACTATATTAGAAAATTTGAACTTTTGGCATATACTAGAGATGAAATGAGAGAGTGTTATGTGGCACAGACTCATAAACCATAACTTTAGATGCATAGAAAGGTTAACTAATCTTGCATATGAATATTGAAGGAGTGTATACCTAATAGTTTATGTGTTAATAATATTATAAATACTCAATCTATCATATAAATTTGAACATGAAAGAGATGTGTAAAATTAAGCATTAACCTATACATGTAGACTAAATAAATTTGGACAAGCATTAATTAGTCATGTTATTTATGAAAAAAATCAATTTTTACCATAACAAAACCTGACGTAAACATATTGTCTAAGTTTTAAGATGTTTAATAACTCATGAATAATATGACCTATGTTAGGGTATATTTAGTTCTAGAGTCATCTCATACTTGAATGGGACTTGAATAAGTAATTTTGAAGATCAAATGGTCCCTATTTAAATTTTTGAAAATTTAAAAATGGGATATACTTGAATGAGACTTGAATAAGTACTTTTGAAGATCAAATGGTCCCTATTTAAATTTTTGAAAATTTAAAAATGGGATGTATTAGTTACAACAAATATAATTATCATCATATAGTATGTTATGATAGTAACATGCATAATATGAAGAATGCTGGCATAATTTTACCTTATCTAAGCAGGGACATGAAGAAGTTATAAATAAAGCCATTTGCCTCTCACTATTGATTCCTAATTGTATTTTTAATAAGTGCCATGGTATGAGTTGAGGCCACATTATAATTAAAACATACATGTCACATGGCCATGGTAGTTTATTCCAAACAAGTTTTTATTTTTTTAAAGTTTGTGCTTTAAAAATTCATTAATTAGTAGTTTTTTTTAGAATACTTAATAATAAATTAATAAAACATTGTTTCATTATTATAAAAGTACTCCCATTTTTTTAATTTATTAATTAATGATATATTGTTGAAAACTATTCCATTGAATACAAATATATAAGTGTATATATTTATAGT
Source organism: Torreya grandis (assembly GCA_037957365.1). Taxonomy (NCBI): domain Eukaryota; kingdom Viridiplantae; phylum Streptophyta; class Pinopsida; order Cupressales; family Taxaceae; genus Torreya; species Torreya grandis. The sequence goes on from JARHVA010004204.1 coordinate 1,513,308, forward strand.
TACCATTTGAATTGAGATAAGAATTCTAATGTTTTGACACTTACCATTAATTTAGACTAAAAATTCAAAATCCTATAAATTCCTCCTGATCACCTCATCCCAATGCATCTTGTAATATTTTTAAACCTTAAGGATTTCAATCATATATTAAAATTTTATATCAACATATACTATAATGTTCAAATATTTATAATGTTTTATTGGTAATTATATATAATATACATACTAGAAATATGTCACATGTATATGTTGAGAATGACATTGATAATTTTCATACCCCATATAAGAACCCACCTCATTCCCATATTTAATTTCTTAATTCACCAAAAATATGGAAAAACTATCAATCCCATACTCTCACATCACTAATAGTTAAGATACGTTCATTGCTTATTATTTTGTACTCATTTTATTTAATGTAGTTTATAAAAATATTTTTGAAATATGATGTAATAAATAATTATTTTTTAATCAAATCTTTAGCTAACAAAAGGGTATTATCAATAAAAAATTTCTTACAACAATTTATGTAAGATTACTTAATATAGACAAGTCATCTTCATAAAATTTTATATCAATTTATCAACCCTAAAAGAATATCCATCTTCATATTTATTTGAGATTTTTTATGAAGTGAAGGTGCAAAGTCAAGATTGTAGATAAAATAAATATAAAATTATTTATTATTGATTGTATAAGGAATTTTTTTCCATATGAAAATGAAGTGGATGTAAATTTGAAAATTATTGATTATTCAAAATATTTATTTAAAAAATTGATTAAAAATTTGGTGCATGGATAGTGTATAAGACATTTCATTCTGTATATAAATCATTTATATTTTAAGTCCATTACATGATATGGCCATCCACTAATATCCACTACCCATTCAACCAATTTGGCACTTTTCATGATGACATTAGTTTATGTTGGATATAAAAATAAATTATCTATTAAGAAAACATGTATAGTTTTCAATGGTTTTGAGTACATATTTTCACATTGGATTATAATAACATACTAAATTTTAATATGTTGGCCTAAAACTTAATTAATAATACAAGTGACCTAAAATTAAATTAAGGAAAAATGGAATACATAATGTATGAAATCAAATAAATAAATAATAGTACATAAACATTAAATTATATTTTTAGATTTCTAAAATGTTCTTTAAGTCATAAGACCAATTTTATAATGAATTTTTAAAATTTTGAGTACACCAAAGATAAAGAAGAGTGAAAACCACAAAAAATTCCTATATATATAATGGTCTAAGAAATAAGGGATATGTGTGGTAAATACATAATACTCTATTTATCCTTATAATTAGAAAATTCCTATTAAGTTTAGGGGTTCTGCTAGTGACAATGGATGGAAAAGTAAATTATGATTTTTTTATTGTATTATTTAAATATTATTAAACAAAATAATAAAATTATAATAAACAATATTTTTTTACTTATAATTGTTATAATTTAAAAAATATGTGTAGATTATTTTTTGAAAGTTTCAATTTATTATTTTTAACACATGCATGTATAATTTATGATTAAATATCATTTAATAAACAATTTAAATTAATATTCATTATGTACATGATGGAGTTTATCAATATGAATGGTATTTTTGTCATTCCAACCACTAATTACATTTGGAAAACATACATAGGGAATTTAATAGAGATGAACTAAATCTTTCTTTAGATGTTGAAACATATAAATATTGGAGGATAAAAAGACCAATAGATCAATATATTTTTCTTGTAAAATTGTTTCTAGCACTATTTGACTAAATTCAAATGAAAATAGAAGAACATATGATAAAATGATCAATGATTTTTAAATTTACATGATGTAGTGTTAATCTAATTGAGTTGGATAAAAAAAGTAAATCAAGAATAATAACATAAACTACTATTTTTTTCCCATTTCCTAACAAATATTTTCCAAACATGACATATTGATGCAGACATTATTGAAACATATTTTTAATTAGAATTGAATCATAACATAACCTTCTAATACTATCAATGTCATACCTACATAAAATTTTAACCTAAGTTAAATGAAAAAGATGCATGCTTAAGTTTTTGATGTAATTTGTGTCAAAACATATGCCAAACGTTACCAAGGCCACATTTTCTTGCTTTTTAATCCATTTCATAGATTTGACCAAAAAATTTATTGTATCAAAAGTTTTTTTTTTTTTTTTGGATACATAATATTAAATAAATAATATTGAATAAAAATAAGTGGTTTATTAAACTTGCCAATTATTATTATTGGAATATAGAAATGTATTGAATAAGATAAAATCATTGAGAAGGATTTGATTGAATACGATTGGAATAAAAAATAATTTTTACCAAATTTACATTTTTATTAATTATTTTCAATATAATTTAATTGTAAAGTCTACATTAAATATAAAATTTAAAATTAAACTTTCTTAAAATTTATATTTGAATATAATTTTGATATTGGAGAAATAACAATTCATCAATTAAATTTACCAAAATTTTAGATGCAAAATATAATAGGATACTTAATAGAGTAAAATTAGGATTAAATTTTCAATGGAATGAGATTTGGATACAAAATAAGGGTCAAATTAATTTCAAACATAAAATTCGGGTTTGTTTTTTAGTTAATATTTTTCAATTTCTCATGTTTAAATAATTATATGATATTTTATTTTCTTATGTTTTTAAATATAATTATATTTATATATTTGGTTTTCAGTGACTATACCAAACATATAAATTATTTATTTATTTCACATTAAATATAATAAATGTAAAATTTGGAACAAATAAAATTATAGATTTGGTAAAAATTTTGGATTAAAAATTCACTCACCAATGAAAGGTGTTGAAAGTTCCTAAGATGATGATCAAATTATATCTATTGCATGGTATTTTATGAGTATATAATATTAATGAAACTTTTATAATTTTTAGCTATATAATTCTACTTATTATAGCATTTATTATTTGGATGCAACCATTTCTTGATGCCCTTGTAAATTGGAAAATGAAGTAAGGGAGGAATAGTACAAAAGTTTGAAAAAGGTAATAGTATAAAATGTGGTTTAGTGTAATACATTGATGAGATAAATTTTGAAAACAAACATTATGTTATTCACTTATCTCCATATTCATTGTCTACATATTTACAACTATTACAATTAGAAGTTTAGATGATAATAAAAAGTTTAGATAATAATAAAGTTGAAAGTACATGAATGAAGAGTAAGAAATATTAATTAGTTGGAATATGTCTAAAACAAGGAAAATATATGTAATGGATAGTAATTAATAAAATGAGATATAAAATAAATTGATCCATTTGTATAAATATATTTATAATTATATAAACCCATTCACATTTTTAGAGATCCATTATATTTTTGGTGTCATAAGTATGTAATAAGTCTATTAAATTTGTATAGAATAAATTTGGGCCTACTCATATTTAGAAATGAAAATGTTGAATTAGAATATTGTATACAAATGATTTTTTTTATAATACCAAGAATACAAAGGTTATTTAAATACATTTTGAAAAATAGATTATTTAAATACATTTTGAAAAGTATAAGTTTATCATTTAAAAATATACCTTTTTTTTTAAACACAACATATTGTAATGATAATATTTGAACATGTAAAAATGTCAGAATGCCACACCACCACACTTATATGGGTGGTCTCCTTTATGAATATAAGAACATAATTGGGTTCATGGTTGCATTACTTCACAACTCTCAATTTATGGAATACTTAAATGAATTTAAGAGTATATGCCGAAGAGGATTAGAAAATATATTGTTGAATATTTAATATATATAAAGATGGGAATGGATTTTTACTTTAGTATGGTTATAAAAGACCCATCCCTTCACTTTTACATATCTAATAAACAATGTAATTCCAACTATGGGATTATATTTCTTATTTAATTTATATTTATGGTATATAATTATTTTATCCAACTATGGGATTATATTTCTTGAAATAATTAATGAGACAATTAATCATTGAATTCCCAAATATGTTATTTAATTCAAACAATGAAATCATAATTGGTTATGTTTTGTAAGTATTTTTCATGATTTGATTATTTTTTTCTCCTAATAATTTTTACATTGATGCATTATAAATATTTATTAAATTAGTATGAAATATTTTTTATCTAAAATATATTATCAAAGGTGTTTTCTTGTAAGATATTGTAAACAAGGGAAATATGTCACATGAGATATGCATGCCTCACATCATTGAATCATGAAACCATAGAAACCTATCCAATAAAATGGTAGAGAGTTATGGAAAAAAATTAAAAGTTCATGAGGGCCTGTTAGGAATGGTAATAGCATTCCATGAAGCCAAGATCTTGAAGAGTTATCAACAAAAACATCACAAATATAGCTATAAATAAATGAAATGCAACACAAAGCAAATAAAATGCTTATTCAGACTGTGAGAGAATGATATGTGAATAAATTATAAATCACTTGCTTATATAGGTGAGGCAAAATAGAAACATGGCTAATCTAACCAATGTAGGATAAAAAAATAACCCACTACAAATTGAAATAACTAGCAAGACACTAGTAAACATGAGTAAACACATGAAATACTCTAACCCCCCCTCCTAGCCCCCCCTCACTTTAAGTGAATCTAGGGGCTAACAAAAGCCAAGAAAGTGGCATATCTAGAGAATGAGTCTTAGTAATGAGACTTGATAAGGTACTCATGTAGAATATGTATTTATGAAATGAAGATGGAAGATTTACTCATCAACACCCCTCAAGGACAACTTTTGAAACCCTAAGCATGCCATGTAACTCAAGGAAATAAGGAGATGCAAAAGGCTTCATGAAGATGTCTACAACCTGCTACTAAGTTAGAATATACTAGAAGCTAAGGATGCCTTCCTAAATATGCTAATGAATGAAGTACATATGTATTTCAATATGATTATGTAATGATCTTGATATTCAATATCTGCATAAATACCCTTAAGGTAGGGAAACACCATATAATACTCCTTTCGGAAGGAATAACTCCACAATGTCTCTTCGAGGGGACAACCTCCAATATCCTCTTATAATATAAGACTCAATTCTTACTTGATATCTTTACCATGATAATCATCTCCTATATATATACATCTATCTAACCCATGGATGGGTATTCTCCTAATCCAATGTAGGCCGACCATTACCCAATGTACTACTTCCACAAGTTACTCTATTATCCTAATATAGTGTACACATATAGCTAACTAAGGGGATGTGTGCCACATGTTGGCATCTCCATCAACCCATATAAATCAATATATCATATCCCTAGGTACATAGCAGATTAGTCAGCTGATACTCAACTGGGTTGCAAGATATATGGATTACACTCTAGTTATCACACCAAAGTACAATGGATGAATCCTGCATGAAACCAAACTCTATCAATAACTAATGAAGCCAAAGAACCTGCTACCTTATTGTAATTACTACTTGGTACTCAGCCTCTATAGATGAAAGTGAAATAGCCTACTGTTTCTTACACAACTAAGTAATAGGTGAAGAACTAAGAAAAAAATGTAGCCAAAAGTGGAATACCTATCATCAATAGAACATATACATTATAAATCACTATATCCAATGAAATAAGTATAACCCCTGGTGTAATGTAATCTAAAATGAGTATTGCCTCATATATGTCTCAAAATCCTCTTGGTAGCCTACCAATGATATCATGAGGCTCATGTGCAAACCTAGATATAAGCCCAAATGCAAATGAAATGTCATGGTGAGTATGGGTTAAATAAATAATACTCCCAACCAACTACCTATACAATATAGGATCACAAAGTGGAGTAGTACAAGAGGTAGTGAGAGTCACTATAGAATGGAAAGGAGTAGGATTTGGCTTGAAATCAGCCATGCCAAAACACTAAAGAATATCAAGGGTGTACTTATGCTAACTCAAATAAATCCTTGTATATAATTGTGAAATTTTTAAACCAAGGAAGAAATGTAGAAGGCCAGGATCTATCATTTCAAACTATGCTAAAAGTACCCACTAAATAATTTGAATCTATGCTGAGGAACTACCTGTGAGAAGTAGATCATCAACATACAAGACTAGAATAACAATGTCCTCCCCAATACATTGAATATACATTGTGAGATCAAAGTGGCAACAAACTAAGCTAGTAGAGATAATAAATAAATCCATATTCTCATACCAAGCCCAAGGGGCCTATTTGAGATTGTAAAGAGACCTCCTAAGTTGACAAACAAGAGAAGAATTATGAACGAACCTAGTAGGCTGCTTCATGTATATTTACTCATGAAAGTTTTCATGCAAGAAATAACTCTTCACATCCATTTGATATACTAGCCAGAAATGTGATGTAGCAAGAGAAAGTACAAGGTGAACACAATCCATCTTGTCAAGAGCCACAAAAGTCTCAAAGTAGTCAATACCTTTGACTTATGAGAATCCCTTTGCAACAAGATGTGGATTATACTTGTTAATGGACCCATCAACTACATACTTAGTATAGTATATCCATTTTCACTTGACCAAATTAATTCCTTTAGAAAGAGTAACCAAATCCCAATTGTGATTCTTTATCAATGAAGAATACTCATATGTCATCGCATCATCCCACTCCTTTATCCCATGAGCTTTTGAAAAAGATTGTGGTTCCCTAGAGAATGTCTGACACAAAAGTCTAATACTTGTAGAATGTGCATGATGATGATGATTAGGTGGAAGATCCTATATGAATGGTTTTGCCTCATCAACTATAGTATGAATCCACTTAGGCATAGTGGCAACATCAATGTGAATAAGATCCCCATCCTTTATAACCTCCTCAGGAATCTCCTAAATTGGCTCCTCAAAGAATGAGTCCTCAAGAGGAAGTGAATCATGAAAATAAGAATTAAACATGGAAGAAGATGAAAAGTCATCAGATGTGAAATGATCATCAAACTATACATGTGTTAAAAAATGAATATCATGATTATCAGGGTCTAAAAGATGATAAGCTCTCGTGTCCTCACAATACTCGATAAAGACCAAAGGTTTTCTCTTCTTATCTAATGCTTTCCTTTTATTTTTTGGTATAAATGACCAAGGCTCCTAAAGACTAAAAAAATGAGACATCAGGGTTAGATCCAGACCAAGCCTCCTCTAGAGTCATATGCTCAAGTACTCAATGTGTTGTGTGGTTTTGAATGAAGTTCACAAAATTAACTACCTCTACCCAATAGATAAGAGGTAAATCTTATAAATGCATCATGTAGTTAACCATATCCTACAAATATTTTTTCTTCCTCTATATCAAGCCATTATTGATAAGAAACTAGGGGTTGATAAAAAATTAGTGAACTCTCAATTGAACTACTCCCCCCATTATCTATATGAAGCTTCTTGATGTAACTCGATGACTATTTCTCAACCAAAGCTTTAAAGACTTTGAATTGAGCAAAGACAACACTCTTTTACTTAAGGAAATAAACCCATGTACACCATGACAAATTATCAATGAAGGTAAGTTCATACTTATCTCCATTGAAAGGAGTAGGAAAGACTATCAAATCACTATGCACAAGATCAAGTGGTGAAGAAGATCTCATGGACATGTCCTTAGGAAATGGATCCTAGTGTTTTTTCCATAATGCAAAACTAGGGAAGACTCCATCAAGACATGAAACTATAATAAGACCCTCTACCATTCTTTGAGTGCTCAACTCTTTCAAATATCTATAGTTCAAGTGTCTAAATCTTTCATGTCAAAGCTTATTATCAGAATCTACATGAGAAACTAAACATGTCCCTAGAGGAGGAGTATCATCAAAACCCTCAAAATAGTAAAGTCAAGAACTATGATCAATAATACCATATGTAATGAGTGTGTGTGGCTCTAACAAAGATCAAACTTCAACACCCTATGGTGTGAAATTCATTGTCTTGACCTTACTATAATGTCAAATTTGATACACTAAAATTAGATTGGTGGTAATGTCTATAATGTATAATGCATCATTGATGTGGCCACCATCTATCTATATGTCACCCTTTCCTTTAATAAAAATTAAGAAAGAATATCTAACCTCAATGTTGGAAGTGGAACTCAAACTAAGAGATATAAAAGACTCCTTAGAATAAGTCATATGGTGTGAAGCACTAGAATTTAGAACCCAACTATCTAAAATGGGTGATTATGATCTTTTGACAACATTAAGTGCTTTCTCATGCTCATGAGATATAGAATGAGATGAGATAGAATTTTTTTTCTCAATGGTATCCTCTAGGGCTTGCATTTTATTAAAACACCTAGACTCTTCATGATTAGTCCCCCCACAATATGAGTAAGATAGGTTAGAATTATACTTGGATTTGGAAGATGGTTTGGGTTTAGATTTAGAAGTGTTGTTAGGCTTAGGTGCATTGGTGTTGGTGGTCTTAGATTTATTTTGAGGTGGAGGTTGGTTTTTATTCTTAACCTTATATTTTCCCTTAGACTTAGGATGTGAGGCCACTAATGCTTTTTGAGAGGTTGAAGACTCAAGGTGAGATAATTTGGATTCATCCCTAGTGAGTCTCTCATAAAACAACTCAAGATCAAGAATTTTTAATTTGGTACCTAAGGCATCCATACTAGAGAAAAATGTAGAGGCAAAGATTTGGAAAGGGCCACTCAACTTAGATAATATTAAGTAGACACACTCTTCATCCATTTTAACTTGACCATTTCCCTTCAACTATGTCAATAAATGCTTGAGCTTTGTGAGATAATCTACAGTGGAAGAAAAATCATCTAGATTAAGAGAAGTAAGTTCCACTTCAATTTTCATGGATCGCAAGTGGTATACCTTCTCAAACAACCCTTATAACTTAATCCACATTTTAAATGGTGTTTCACACCCATCAAAGTGAAACAAGATACTATCACTCACATAACTCCCAATTCATCCCATACATTCTTCAAATTTACACTGATGCTAAAATTTTTAAAATTCCCTTATGAATTTTGGTTATGTTTCATTCATTACAGACCATAATCCTTTGTGCTTAATGATTGTCAGAGTTAACAAAAATCTCATCTAAGATCTCTCCAAGAGTCCATCACCATAACCATGATGCTAATGCATTTCTCACACAAAACTCAATAAATTATTTATTATGGAATGATATATTACAAGTTAATATTCACTTCTCCTCTATGTGAAGTTGCACTACTAGAGTGCCTATATATAGGAGAGACAGAGAGTGGATGGGTAGGTATTCAACATAATGGAAACATAATGTTGACATACCCTAAGTAAGATTAACAAGTAATTAACCTAAATTAGTTACTTTAACACCCTCCCTTAAGTGAAACTAAGGGAACAGTGAAAAATAAGAGTGTATGACTCCTCAAAAGATAAGTCTTGACAACTTTTCCTTATTGGATACCTATGTACAATGTCAAGAGAATCTAGTGAAGAAGCCAAATGTCTTGATAGATGTCAATCCATCTCATTAGAATACATGGATGCCAATCACTATAACCACCAAGTAAAATAAGAATTGGTGTTGAATACAAAGATCAACTAGAAGAAACACTGATCTCTAAAAGATTGGGTAGAAGAAGAAACCTGATGAAGCATTGCCAAACATCTCCCCTCAATGCTGAACACTTAGTAAAAATACTCATAATATCTACATAAGTGGCCTGAATCCACTACTCAAAAACCAACACATTGACAATGTATACACCAAAATATCTCTATAACAAGGAGACTGTCAACTATCAAAAAAGGTGTTGAAAATACAAAAGAGTACACCAAATAAGGCTAACAAATGATGAGACATTATGCAATATTTATATGGGTTTTGGTAAATAAAGTGCCTAATAAGAGACCCATGTATATTACAGGAATACAAACTCATTATTTTTCTAAAAACATGAAAGCACACATTCACATAGAAGGTGCTTATTTGTATAAAGAAATGGAATCTCTCTTAGAAAATCCAAGGAGGTGCAAAGGAAGAGGCGTCAATTATCTCAATGGCATGAGTGTAAACTAACCAACATCAATGATTAAAGGAAACAAAAACCAAAAACCAAAAAATGTCATGCATGAGTGGCCCAAAATCAATTACTTGAACACACATTCAAAAATTCAATAGGAGTCTTGCCAGATAAAAACCATGTAAAAAGAGAAAAAAAGATTTTTCTTCTTGATAGGGTCTTGGCAACAAGGCCATTTTAGGTACCCTTTACAAGATGAGGAAATACAATACATTTTTAAAAATAAAGGATAAGGAGAGATAAAAATAACTTCTAAAAGTTTATTGTGGGGGCATGACCACCAACCATGCTAGACCCACCCATTGGTCTTCAACACTAAGAAGTAATATAGAACATGGCACAATGTAGGGGTCTATAGGTGGTATCCCCTAACTCACTCTCTATTGTGGTATAGGGTAGGGATGAGGGGTAAATCCTTGAATCAAAATGGAATTTCAAGCCATTTTGGTCTTTATAACTGCTCACAATTCACCAATTTTAACAAAGATGACCTCCCCCAATAGACGTCGGTTACCACCAAAAATGAGTCTATTGTTGACTATGGATCCCTTTAGGACTATCACATGACCATGATGGTATATTTTAGGGGCTTAGAGAGCTCCAAGGATGTGGGGAGAACATTTTTCATTTACTCCTCATGTGGGTGATTATTATTAAATGCATATTTAATAATTTTCATCTTGACTTCCATGTTTGTTAAAGTGGAATTGATTTCCTTATTTTTGAGGGAATTAATAGTTTATTAAATAATTTCCATATGAGTAGAATTATTAAATGATTATTTAATAATTCCTATGATTTATTATAGGAACAAATTATTAAATGTTCTATTTAATAAATTTTATGATGTATTATGCAAGTGGGTGGACTTTCTCATTACTTGGAGTTGGTTATTATCTCCTTGCATTGGAATTTGTGTCATTTGGAGGATAATGGTATGTTCCTTCTTGGTGGGGCTTTAAGACTAGATTGTTTAGGAGGGAATGACATGTTTCTTAGGTGGATAAGGCTTATCTTGATGAGGATGGTGAGTTTCTCCTTGGAGGATGGATTTCTACATCATTTTTTATTTATACAAGGTGTGGAGTGACATTTTAGAGGTTTTTGATGATTTTTATTTTCAAGTGTGGCTTTTGAGAGATAGATTCAAAGTGAAAGTATTTTACAGAGTGCAGGTGTTCATTTAGAGGGTGTGGTATATCATATTGTGAGATGTAATATTGTGAAGGTGTAGGTGAAAGTGTGGTTTTTTGTGCAACATTTTTTACAAGAGATTTTTTCTATATCTATGATAGTTCATTGTAATCTTCTTTCAGATTACTATTTTATTTGAAGACTTTCTTGGTGGATGTATCCCACATTGGGTGAACCATAGTATACCTATGTTATGTGTTACTACTAGTTTTATTCTTTCCATTTATGCTTTCATTTAAATTATGATTGAAGGAATTATTTTTGCATAATTAAATCTAATTTTCACACATTTAAAAATCTATTTTGATGATGTTATGGTGCATTAAATCCAATTAATATTCACTTAATTCCTAACATCTATAAGAATGAAAAGAGAAATAATAAACCAATACAATATAGTTATTTGAAAATGAAGTAAAGAAACTCCCTCCACCATAAAAGGTTCCAACCCAAACCTAGGGATGGGGTTGGTTAGAAAAAAAATCTAAAACACACTGCACCTTTACAATTTGAAAAATACCCATGACCACTTGGTCAAAAAAAGGCTCCTCACTAAATATTTATCCCCCCACCAAACAATAAAATTTCACTAAATCTGCCTCAATCTTTATCAAAAGGTTGTTTTACCAAAAACAACTTGAGCTAGTAAAAGAAAAGGTTTTGTGTCTCCCACAATAAACAACCACCCCCACTAATCACTAATACAAATCCATTACCCAATCATAATTTGGTCCTCCATATATTAAACAAAAATTTACAATAACCACCCAAAAACCAATATAAAATAACTACAATGCACTATAGGTGGAGAGAGTTGTAGAGGTGCTTAGTGTGGAGCAACAACGAAGGAGCATTTGAAGGGAGGTTGGTAGTGAAGGAGGAGTGGCATTGTGTATGTGGATAAGTGGTAGAAGGAGGTGGAGTTTTTGAGTGGAGTTAATACATAGTCACCATGTATCAAGCCATATGAGAATGGTTCTTATACCTCCCAGCTTGACCCAACAAAAAGATCTCAATGATCTCTACATTATGGGTCCTCTTAAAAAATTGACAAGTTTTGACCAAAGCCCAACCACATTGTCTAAATCCATGACTCTTGACCTGCACTTTCAAGAGTAGGATATTTATCTTTATGGCTCATATATTCAGATGCATTGCCACACTAATGAAAAAAACCTATACTCAACTACATGACCACATTGCTACAAAAACCTTGCACTCAACCACATGGCAAAAAAAAAGAAAGGTTATTTCACAGACTAAGGGTATTCTTCCTAAGAAACTTAATGATATTTAGTGACCATCAGGTGAATTGGTGAGGAAGAGTATCATAATCATAATCCATGGTTTATAGGTAGGCCATGGCAAAGGAGGATGTAATTGTAAAATTGAATGACATTTCTCCATATAACAAGGACTTTAGAGAAGCCCTGAATGTGAGTGTTGGAGTAATTAGAAGCAAGTGTAAGGAAATCAAGTGGAAGATAGAACTAAATACACTAATACAAAATAGCCTCAACACCACCAATCAAATAGCCAAGTATCCTTTCATGATAGCATTTTATGGCCCAAAAAAATATTTTAGATCTACAAAAAAAAAAAAAAAAAAATTAGCCTATATAGATCCAAAAAACAAACTAACACCACCCAAAGTGAATGGTATGCTCTCTGCATATATCAAAATGAGATTTTTTACAAATAATGTAAAAATTCTCAAAAAAAAAATGTATGACCAATATAATATATCCAACCAAGCCAAAATTTAATATTCAAAAATACAAATACAATTTTGAAGACTACAAATGCACAAAAGGATAATTGAGATATGAAGAGGAATGACTATTGGAGGAAGCTATGATACCATGTTATGAACGGTAATAACATTCCATAAAGCTAATATCTTGAAGATTTATTAAAAAAACATCACAAATATAGTTGTAAATAAATGAAATACAATATAAAGTAAATCAAATGCTTATTCAAACTATAAGAGAATGATATGTGAAGCTAGTACAAAGCATTTGCTTATATAAGCAGGGCAAAATAAAAGCCTAGCTAATTTAAACAATGTGGGATAAAACAATAACCCACTACAAGATGAAATAACTAGAAAGACACTAAATAATATGAGTAAACATATGAAATACCCTAATAGGGCCATCTTAATAAATTATCTCATTTCTTATCAACATGAGTTTAAAGAACTTGTAGAGGATCACATGGTTATCATATTAAAGAAATTAATTCATTAATGAACTAGAATACTTGATCAATTCCTTATACAATGAGAGTGATATAAACACTTACATTAATGTAGAATATGTTGAACAAATATATGAATCTTAATTCAATATACATATATATGAATATCTTAAATAAAATTAAAAAATGATTTTGTTTCAATCATAGCTATCACAGTCATTTTTATTTCATGCCACTTTGTAATTTTTGTTCTTTAAAGAAAAATATGGACATAACAAGTCAATCGTTAGTGATTTTTATAGGTATTACATTAACAATTTTAATTGTTTTATTACAGAATTTTATATATTATAATTATATAAATACATGATTTTATTTAATTCCATGATTAAATTTGGATAATATTCTAACCATATGAATGTCACATTGTAAAATTTTCTAAAATATGAATTAATACTTAGATGTAAATGTCATTCCATCATTATATAGAGATGCAATATTGAGGTGTAAAATTTAGTAGTTCCATAGGGGAAGCTCTGAAATTATTGTGAATAAGTATATAAATTACACATGATGTGTAATGAATAAAAATTTACATGAAAATAAAATAGAAGAAACATGTGGGTGGAATGGAGATAAAATTATTGCTAAATAATATTTCATGATGGTTTCAAAAACAATAGGGATGTGAAGATGCCTAATATGTGCATAAGAGAGGTCATTGAAATGTCATGTAAAATTAAATATGTGATGATTATAATGGTTACCTTACATGTATATGCAAAAGGTATCCTTTAGATAAGAACATAAAGAAAGCAAAAAAGTAACTACAATTATAGTAAGCATATATGATATTAAAAATATAGTAGAATTGATAGATAAAAATACAAAATATGATCAATTTAAATAGATGTCAACATTAGAGTAGGATTGACATAGGCATCACTTGTATAAAAAATTAGAATTAGTGATGAAAATAATGGATCTTTAAGATTATAAATATGAGGGTCAATTACTATATAAGCTAACTTCCTATACTAAACATGAAAATATCTTATATGGTATCTAATACAAGTAGAATCATATAGGATTGTAAAGTAATATCATTTTGAGTTATGTTGTGAATAAATTTAATGAAAACCCAATTATATGTATGATTACATACAAGAAAGGATATTCATGTAAGTTTGTATTAGGATGATAATGTAAATGTAAAAATATATTGTTATAGATGTTTTCATCTTGTGCTTGGGTTCATACCTTTGTTATAGTTTTCACACATGAATATTTATTTATTAGAATATATTAGTCTATATTTAAATTATTTAGTAAGGTTAACATACAGGGCAGCATATAATTTTTAATCTTATAATTAGTATGAGTTGGTTGAATAAATTTGTTCATTTCAGAGGAAAGATGTGTTAATTTACTCTACTTACACCATTAGGGTTATAAGTAGGTGGTACATAGAGACTCACCAATTTGAATGAGTGGTGCTTATACATGGCTTTCATAGAACCCATATATTTTCCTTCTTTTGTATTTCCCCTTGGTTCTATAAATATCCATGTCATGGTGTTTAAAGTATTTTTAATGAGTTATGGAAAGATAATACAAATTATATTTATGATTAATTTTGGTGCACCAACTAAGAAAATAAGGAATATTATTATTTTCCTTAACTTATGTGTTGGTGGAAAATATTTGAATCCAAGGAAGAGATAATATTTTAACATTTTATATGTTGTGGTGTTGAATACAAGTGTTCATTTTGACTAGAAATGGTGGATTGTTTGATATATTCACAAATGATAATTTTTTACAATGTCTAATCACCATTATAAACTTTGTTGTTGTGGAATTTTCATCACACAAGGATTTTAGGGATACATTTTTAGTGGGTAATGAGAAGAATTAAAAGTAAATCATTACCATGTTCTTTGAGTGCATGTATATTTTATCTCTCTTAGGAGGAAGAGGATAACTTAAATATAAGCTAGATGATATAATAATGGGGACTAAAACTATAGACTGAAGATGCCTTCTAATGATGTTTGGTCATGTAGTATAAGGCATAATGATAAATATGAGATATAAAGTTACATTATATATGCACAAAATAACTAATCCAATCACATGTGCGAAGATAACTAAAATTAAAAGGGGGTGTGAAACTAGGATAGGAAATTGTAAAAATACTTGATGTAAATTTGATTAAAAAACATAATGTTCTATTGAGGTATTGAGGTACAAGCCTCCATATTTTATAAATTATACCTTAAAATGTAAGGATAAGTGTTTAGTAATATAAATCTAGTCAATAATACTTGACCATGTTAGTTTTATCCCTTTTAGTCTTAATTAATTTTTGTACTTAATTAATAACAATATTTCCACTTTACCCTATCTTAAGCACTTAGGGGGACTAATTTTTATTCCAAATTGTCATCTATCACCTATGAAAATGTTTTTATATCTAAAAATTACCTTATTGATTTATATTCCCAAAACCAAATCCAAAGTTCCACACGTTTCCCTAAAGGACAACAACATCCAATAGGGATAATAGTGGAATGAGTTCCTGTCCCTATGGGATGTTTTTGTCTTGGTCTCTCTAAATATAATATTTTTAAATTAAACCTTCCCTTATCTTGTCTTCTATGTTTCTAGGCTTTCTTTAATGTATTTTCCCATTTTGGATTGCTATAAAGGAACACTCAAGTCACTTATTCTTTCACTTGAAAATTTCAATACAAAAGTATATTTTCACTATTACACATTGAAAATATTTCCCCATTCTTCCCAATTCCAATTATAAGCATTCTTAGACATCCTTATCCAAATCAAAATCATGTATTATATATCCCTAATAAATTTAATATTAATTATTTAAGTTAGTTTTAAATGCATACATATAGTAAAAGGAGCATAATTTCATAAAGCACTTTAAATGGGATAACTATGTGGGATTGATTACATTTTTGGAGTATTGGATATGTAAGAAATATTCAATCATTACGGGGGTGATTAGGTTTAACTTAACCCAATTTTAATCAACATTTTTCCATTTTTAGGTTTTCAATAATTGTAAACACTAATAAGGTTTCAAATTTTCAAAATCTATTTTCATGTCTCCTATACATTCTTGAAGGTCAAATATGTTCATATAGATATAACTCAAACTATTACAAGTGATCATGCCATGATTTCCTATTTTTAGTAAAAGACAAGATTGACCAAGTAGGATGATACTGTGAGTCTATCCTATCCTTATCTACCTATCCTATCCTTCATCAACTCTAGTTCACACTTATAGGCAATTACACAAATAATTATTGAAGGAAATTTCATTCCATCATCATATAGAGATCTAATGTTGAGGTGAAAAAATAAGCATTTCCAAAGGGGAATATCTTTCACTATTATGAATATATATATAAATTACACATGATTTCTGATGAACAAGGATTTATGTGAAAAAAATAGAGGAAGCATGTAGGTGAAATGGGGATAAAATTAGTGCTAAATAATATTTCATCATGGTTAAAAAAATAATAGGGATGTGAGGATGCCCAGTATGTGCATAAGAAAGGTCATTTCAATGTCATGTAAAAATAAATATGTGATGCTAGAGTACATTTATGAGATAAAATGTGAACACAAAAAAATTATATGTGATTCACTTGAATACTATCTCCATATTTGTTATCTACATATTTACAAGTTTTTACAACTAGAAGTTTAGATGATGACAAGTTTGAAAGTACTTTCATGAAGGGTATGAAATATTAATTATTTAGAATATGTCTAAGAGAAGGAAAAGGAATGTAATGGAGAGTGACTCATTTGTATAAATATACTTACAATTATAAGGCATATATATCTTTTCCATTAGATAAACCCATTCACTTTTTTAGAGTTACATTATATTTCTAGTGTCATAAGTATGTAATATGTCCATCAAACCCATATAGAATAAATTTTAGTTTACTGATATCTAGCAATGAAAATGTTGAATAAAAAATTATACTAGAAAATTGTATACAAATGATTATTTTTTATAGTGCTAATATTAAAAAGGTTGTTAGAATACATTTTGATAAGAATAATCTTATAATTTAACATACACCATTATTATAAACACAACATCTCATAATAATGATATTTGAGTAGGTAAAAATGTGAAAATGCCACACAACCACACTTATATGGATGGTCTCCCCTATGAATATAAGACCATAAATAGGTTCATGGTTGCATTACTCCCTAACTATCAATTTATGGAATAATTCAATGAATTTGAAGAGTATATGTCGAAGAGACTAGGAAAATGTATTTAATATTTAATATATTTAAGTGTGGGAATGAATTTTTAGTTTAATATGGTTATAAAAGACCCGTCCCTTCTCTTTTGCGTGTCAAATAAATAATGTATTTCCATGTGCTTTTATGTTATATAATTATTTTATCTAACTATGGGATATTATTTTTTAAATTAATTAACGAGAAAATAATCATTTTATTCCCAAATGCATTATATAATTTAAATAATGAATGCATAGTTGGTTATGTATTATATATATATATATATATTATAAATTATTTTTTCTCTAAAATGTATTTATAATGATGTTTTCTTGGAATATATTGTATATGAGGGAAATATGTCACATGAGATATACATGTCTTACACCACTAACTCGTGAAATAATATAAACATTCAAATAATTACCAAATAAAAACTTATCTATGAAAATGGTAAAGAATTATGGAAAAAATTAGGAGTTCAGGAGGGGCATCCTAGAAAATAATCTCATTTCTTATGAACATGAGTTTGAAGAACTCATAGAGGATCACATGGATATGATATTAATAAATTAAGCCATTAAATAAATAGGAATACTTGATCAATTACTTAGACAATGAGAGTGATATAAAAACTTACATTAATGTGGGATATGCTAAATAATTAGATGATTATTAATTCAATATACATACATTTGGGTCTCTTAAATAAAATTACAAAATTATTTTGTTTCAATAATGACCATCACAGTCATCTTTATTTCATGCCACTTTATAATTTTTGTTTTTTAAGTAAAAATATGGGCATAACAAGTCAATTGTTAGTAATTTTTAGAGGTATTATATTAAAAATTGAATGGTTTTATTAGTTTTTATTACTTAATATTATATATTATAATTGTATAAATACATGAATTTATTTTTCCATAGTTAAGTTTGCACAATATACTAACCATATGAATGGCACATTGTAAAAGTTTCTAAAATATGAATTAATACTTGAAATAAATGTCATTTCATCATCATTTAGAGATGCAATGTTGAGGTGCATAAGTTAGCTATTCCATAAGGAAATCTACTACACTATTATGAATAAGTATATAAATTACACATGATGTGTAATGAATTATGATTTACATGAAAAAATAATAGAGGAAACATGTGGGTGAAACATAGATAAAATTAGTACTAAATGATATTTCATGATGGTTTCAAAAACAATAGGGATGTGAGGATGCCCAATATGTGTATGGGAGAGGTCATTACAATGTCATGTAAAATGTAAATATGTGATGCTTATAATGTTATTGTTACATGCATAAGCAAAATATATGCTCTAGATCAAAAAATGAAGAAAGGAAAATATTAATAAAATTATGGCAAGTAGATGTGATATTAAATATATATTGTAACTAATAGATAAAAATACAAACTATGATCAATGAAATTAGATGTTAGCATCAGACCAGGGTTGACATAGGGACCACTTGTCTATAAAATAGAAATAGTGTTGTAAATAATGGATCTTTAATATTATAAATGTGAGGGTCGTATTCCTATATAAGCTAACTTCCTATACTAAAAATGGACATATCTCAGATGGTATCTAATATAAGTAGAATCATATAGGATTGTAAAGTAATACCATCTTGATTTATGTTGTGAAGAGATTTAATGAAAACCCCATTGTATGTATGGGTACATATGAGAGAGAATATAAATGTAAGTTTGTATTAGGATGATAATGTAAATGTAAAAATTTATTATTATGGTTATATATGTTTTGATCATGTGCTTGGGTTAATACTTTTGTTGTAACTTTCACACATGAATATTGTTTTGTTAGAATATATTAGTTTATGTTTAAATTCTTCAATAAGGTAACATGCAAAGAAGAATATAATTTTTAATCTTAAAAATAATATGATTTGGTTGAATTTTTTTTTGCATTTTAGAGGAAAGATGTGTTAAACTACTCTAGGGTTAGAAATAGGTTGTGTGTAGATACTCAACAATTTTAATGAGTGGTGGTTATACATGGTTTTCATAGAACCCATATATTTTCCTTCTTCTATATTTTATCTTGGCTCTATAAATATTCATGCCATGGTATTTAAATTATTTTGAATGAGGGATGGAAACTATATTTATGAATAATTTTGGTGCACCATATACAAAATAAGGAAGATTATTATTTTCCTTAACCTATGTGTTGGTGGAAAATATGTGAGGCCAAGGAGGAGATAATATTTTAACATTTTATATGTGTGGTATTTAATACGAGTGGAGTGGTGGATTTTTTGATATATTTACAAATGATAATTTTATGCAATGTTTAATAAATGCTATAGCATTTTTTTGTGTAATTTTATTCCCACATGCATTTTAGGGATAAATTTTTAGTGGGGAATGAGAAGAATTATAAGGACATCGGTACCATGTTCTTTGAGTGCATGTATATTTTATCTCTCATAAGATTGAGAGGACAACTTAAATATAAGCTAGATGCTATAGTAATGAGGGATGAAACTATAGACTTAAGATGCCTTCTAATGATGTTTGGTCATGTACTAGAAGGTAGAATGAGAAATATGAGAGATAAAGTTACATTATATATTCACACAATAACCAAGCCAATAACATGGGGAAAGATAATTCAATTTAAAAGGCAATGTGAAACTGATAGGAAATTATAAAAATACATGGTGTGAATATGATAAAAAAAAACATAATGCTCTATTGAGGTATAAGCCACCATATTTTATAAATTCTACCTAGAAAATATAAGGAGAAATGTGTAGTTACCTAAATATAGTCAAGAATACTTGATCATGTTAGCTTTATCCCTTTTTATCTTTAATTAATTTATGTACCTAATTATTAATTTTTTTTTTACTTTACCTAATCCTAAGCACCTATGAGGACCGATTTTTATTCCAAATTATTATCTATTACCTACAAAAAGGTTTTGATATCTATAAGTTCCCTTACAAATTTATATACCCAAAACCAAATCCAAAGTTTCACATGTTTCCCTAAGGGAGAACAACTTCCAATAGGGATAATATCAAGATGAGTTCCTATCCCTATGGGATGTTTTTATCTTAGTCTCTCTAACTATCCGATTTTGAAATTAAACCCTCCCTTATCTTATCTTATGTGTTTTTAGGTTTCCTAGCACATGTTTTCCCATTTTGCATTGATATAAATTAATAATCAAGCCACTTATTCTTTCAATTTAAAATTTCAATATAGAGGCATATTTACACTATTCAATATTGAGAAAAAATTCCCCATTCTTCCCAATTCTAATTCTAATCACTCCTAAACATCCTTATACAAGTCAAAATCATGCATTATACATCCCTAATAAAATTAGGATTAAGTATTTAAGTTTTTTATAAATGCATTTATATAATAAAAAGATCAAAATTTCATAAATAAATATAAGGGGGGACAACTATGTGGGATTGATTATAGCTTTGGAATATTGGATATGTAGGCAATGTTCAGTCATTGTGGGGATTATTAGGTTTATCTCAACCCAATTTGAGTCCCCCTTTTTCCATTTGTATATTTTCAATAATTACAAATCATAATAGGGTTTCAAACATTCAAAATCTATTCTCATGTTTTCTACACATTCTTGAAGGTCAAATATGTGCATACAAATATAACTCAAACTATCATGTGTGGTCATACCCTAATTTACTATTTTTAGTAAAAGATAAGATCAAACAAGTATGTTGCTAGTTGGAGTAAATAATGTACTTATCTACCAATCCTATGCTTAAATAGATTTAATTCCCACTAATAGGTACTTTCACAAATAATTCTTGAAGGAATTGTCATTCCATCATCATATAGACATGCAATGTTGAGGTGTAGAAATAAGTAGTTCCATAGGGGAAGCTCCTACACTATTACGAATAAGTATATAAATTATAAATGATGTGTAATTAAAAAGGATTTATATGAGAAAATAATAGAGGAAACATATGGGTGACATGAGGATAAAATTATTGTGTCATAATAATTCATGATGGTTTCAAAAATAATAGGGATATGAGGATGCCCAATATGTGCATAATAGAGATTATTTAAATCTAATTTAAAAATAAATATGTGATGTTGGAATAAATTGACGATAAAAATTTTGAAGACAAAAAATTTATATGTGATTCACTTGAATACTACCTCCATATTCATTATGTACATATTTACAAGTTATTACAACTAGAAGTTTAGGTAATGACAAGGTTGAAAGTACTTGAATTAAGGGTAGGATATATTAATAATTTGTAATATTTATAAGAGAATTAAAGTGTATGTAATGGATATTAACTAAGAAATTGACCCATTTTAATAAATATACTTAAAATTATAAGAAAAATGGAGCTTTTCCATTAGATAAACCCATTCACATTTTTAAAGATCCATTATATTTCTAGTGTATAGGTATGAAATATGTCCATTAAATCTATATAAAATAAATTTGGGTTTATTTATATCTATAAATTAAAATTATAGATAAAAAATAGGACTAGAATATTGTAGATAAATAGTTATTTTTTAGATTACCAATACTACAAAGGTTATTTGAATACATTTTGAGAAATATAAGTTTATAATTTAAAAACAAACCATTATTTTAAACATAACATCTCATATTAATGATATTTTATTAGGTAAAAATGTGAAAATGCCACACAACCCCACTTATATTTATGGTATCCCCTATGAATATAAGAACATAACTAGGTTCATGGTTGCATTACTCCCCAACTCTTAATTTATGGAGTACCTCAATAAATTTGAAGAGTATATGCTGAAGAGGCTAAGAAAATATATTGTAGAATATTCAATATATTTAAGGGTGGAAATGAATTTTTAGTATAATATGGTTATAAAAGACCCATCCCTTCTATTTTACATGTCAAATGTGTGTGTGTGTGTGTGTGTGTGTGTGTGTGTGTGTGTGTGTGTGTGTGTGTGTGTGTGTGTGTGTGTGTGTGTGTGTGTGTGTGTGTGTGTGTGTGTGTGTGTATCCAAATATGGGCTTATATTTCCTAAAGTAATTAATGAGATAGTTAATCATTGTATTCTTAAATGCATCATCTAATTCAAACAATGAATACATAATTGGTTATGTTTTGCAATTATTTTTCATGATTTGATTATTTTTTCCCCTAATAATTTTTACATTGATGTATTAATAAATATTATATAGATGTTTATTGAATTAGTATCAAATGTTTTTTTATCTAAAACATATTTTCAATGATGTTTTCTTGGAATATATTGTAGATGGTAGAAATGTGTCACATGAGATATGCATGTCTCACACCACTTAATCATGAAACCATAAAAACATTGGAATAAGTACTGAATATAAAATTATCTAAGAAAAATGGTAAAGAATTATGGGAAAAAAGTTTAGGAGAGACATCCTAAAAATTTGTCTCATTGCTTGTCAACATGAGTTTGAAAAACTTGTAGAGGATCACATGGATATCATATAAATAAATTAATTCATTAATGAATTGGAATACTTAAAAAATTACTTAGATAATGAGAGTGATATAAATGCTTACATTAATGTAGAATATGTTGAATAATTAGATGACTCATAATTCAATATACATAAATATGATTCTCCTAAATAAAATTATAAAATTATTTTGTATCAATCATGACCATCCTAGTCATCTTTATTGGATGCCACTTTGTAATTTTTATTTTTAATGAAAAATATGGACATAACAAGTCAAGTGTTATTTATTATATTAAAAAATATAATGGTTTTATTAGTTTTTATTACTTAATTTTATATATTCTAATATTATAAATACATTATTTTATTTTTTCCATAATTAAGTTTACACAATATTCTAATCTTATGAATGGCACATTGTAAAAGTTTCTAAAATATGAATTAATACTTGAATGAGATGTCATTTCATTATCATATAGAGATGCAATGTTGAGTTGCATAAGTTAGTAGTTCCATAGGGGAAGCTCCTATACTATTATGAATAAGTATGTAAACTACACATGATGTGTAATGAATAAATATTTACATGAAAAAAAATATAGGAAACATGTGGGTGAAATCGAGATAAAATTAATGTTTAATAATATTTCATGATGGTTTTTAAAATAATAAGGATAAAAAATAATAGGGATGTGAGGATGCCCAATATGTGAATAAGATAGGTCATTTAAATGTCATGTAAAAATAAATATATGATGCTTAGAATGGGTCCATTAAATGCATATGCAAAAGGTATGCTCTAGAACAAAACATGAATCAAGGAAAAAATAATTATAATTATGGCAAGTAGATGTGATATTAAAAATATATTGGAATTAATAGATAAAAATACAAACTATGATAAATGAAAGTGGATGTCAGCATCAAACCAAGGTTGACATAAGGATCACTTGTCTAAAAAAGTAGAATTAGTGGTGGAAATAGTGGATCTTTAAGATCATAAATATGAGGGTCAAATTCTTATATAAGTTAACTTCTTATACTTTAAATGGACATATCTCAAATGTTATCTAATATAAGTTGAATCATATAGGATTGTGAAGTAATACCATTTTTAGTTATGTTGTGAAAGATTTACTAAAAACCCCATTGTATGTATGGGTAGGTAAGAGAAAGGATATTCAAGTAAGTTTAAATTAGGATGATGTTGTAAATGTAAAAATTTATTATTATGATTATATATGTTTTCATATTATTATTGGGTTAATACCTTTGTTGTAGTTTTCACACATAGATATTGTTTTTTTAGTATAGATTAATCCATGTTTAAATTATTCAATAAGATAAAATGTAGAAGAGCATATAATTTTTTAATCTTAAAATTAGTATGAGTTGGTTGAATACCTATGTGCATGTTAGAGAAAATATGTGTTAAGTTAATCTACATACACCATTAGGGTTATAAGTAGGTTGTGTGTAGAGAATCACCGATTTGAATGAGTGGTCATTATATATGGTTTGCATAGCCCTTGTATATTTTACTTCTTTTATATTTACCTTTGGTTTTATAAATATTCATGCCATGATATTTAAAGTATTGTGATTTAGTGATGGAATGCTAATGAAAATTATATTTATGAACAATTTTGGTGTGCCCACTAAGAAAATAGGAAGATTATTATTTTCCTTGACCTATGTGTTGGTGGAAAATATGTGAAGCTAAGAAAGAGAAAATATTTAACATTTTATATGTGGTGGTACTAAATGCAAGTGGTGGTTTTGATTACAAGTGGTGGATTGTTTGATATATTTACAAATGACAATTTTGTGTAATGTCTAATCACCTTTATAGACTTCATTTTTGTTGAATTTTATTTGTACAAATATTTTAGGGATAAATTTTTAATTGGGAATGGTAATAATTATAAGTTCATCGATACCCATGTTTTTTGATTGAATGTATATTTTATTTCTCCTAGGATGGAGAGGATACCTTAGATATAAGATAGATTATATAGTGATGGGGGATAGAAGTATAGACTAGGGATGCTTTATAATGATGTTTGGTCATGTAATAGAAGGTAGAAAGGGAAATATGAGAAATGGAGTTGCATTAAAGATGCACATAATAACCAATCCAATCATAGGGGGGAAGATAACTAAAATTAAAAGGGAAATTGAAATTAGGATAGTAAATTGTAAAAATACATGATGTGAATATGTTTAAAAAATATAGTGTTCTATTGAGGTATAGGCCTCCATATTTTAGAAATTCTACCTGAAAATGTAAGGAGAAGTGTGTACTAGCCTAAATATAGTGAAGAATACTTGATCATCATAGTTTTATCCCCTTTTATCCTTAATTAACTTGTGCACGTAACTAATAACAAATTTTCCACTTTACTCTATCCTAAACACCTATCAGGACCATTTTTTATTCCAAATTATTATCTATCACCTACAAAGAGGTTATAATTTATAAAAATCCCCTTAATAATTTATATTCCCAAACCCAAATCTTAAGTTCCTAAGGGAAAACAATTTCCAATAAGGATAATAATGTGATGAGTTCCTATCCCTATGGGATGTTTTTTTCTTAGTCTTTCTAACTATTAGATTTTGAAATTCAACCCTCCCTTATCTTATCTTATACACTTTTAGGATTCCTAAAATGTGTTTTAACATTTTAGATTTATATAAAGGAACACTCAAGTCACTTATTATTTCACTTTAAAATTTCAATATAGAGACATATTTACAATGTTGCACATTAAAAAAAGTTCCCCATTTCTCCCAGTTCTAATTTTAAGCATTCTTAGACATCCTCAACCAAATAAAAATCATGTGTTAACCATCCATAATAAAATTAATATTAAGTATTTAAGATGGTTATTTTTGACTTTCCAAGTCACCCCCCAGATGGTATGAGACTCACCAATGTCCTATCAAGGAGTTACGCACCTGCAAGGACCTAAATGCTTAAAATAAAAGTACACAGGTGTTTTCCCATTTGCACCTAAACCCAAGAAACAAATGTAGGTCTAAATTAAAACATATTAATGATTCATTCCTACCTAAATCTCATAATGTGTATTCTAGTGTGTAGGATTTTACAATGCGTAAGGCCAAGGGTTTCACAAGTTCAAATGTAGAATCCCCAGGTTCCAAATGTTTAATTAAAGGTAGAGTGTAGGAAGAATTTATAAATCAACAAGAGCATTCCTAAAGTCTTTGATATTAATGCACACCTTTATTTAAATTCTAATTCATGATTAACTAAGGAATTTGTGTGCCTACATGTATGATCTTACATTAGTACCCCACTATTGCACAAGAATAGCACCCATGTATCCTCCCATCAAGCTACACCTAAGACCAATCATGAAATACCATGTGATAAGTGGTATCAAAATATAAATAAGGTATTTAGAGGTAGTTGAGAGGAAATCAAGGCATTTTTATAATGATTAAATGCATAAGTGGCTGCTAGATATTGGGACTTGAGTACACACCACCCTCTGACCTTGCTAGATAAATTTTTTATTTATTTATCCACATGAATATCTAGAGATGATCCTACCACCAAATCTAGGTCCAATTGCTAAAAAAACTTAAAGAAGCATGGTAATGGTACCACAAAAGGATTTAAGGCTATATCTACAACCCCAAGTGGCACATTTATTATAACATAGGCTTGTTCATAATAAAGCCCTAGTTCTTCACTTGTAAACGGGTCAACATATTTACAATAACTTTATGATACTAAAATTTTCCCTCCATGAGCACTTGTATTAGATAAATATTTTAGATTAATGATAATTAAGTTTACCTCATTATATTATTCTAATGATCTATGTGTTATTTACATTTTTTATCCTTGACTATGGGTAATGTTCACCCCTCTCACCATTGTCCATTCCTAGCACTTCCTCATCAAACATGGAACTCACTTGTAAGTCATATTATATACACACTTAGGTCTATGTTGATACTATCTATTGACCATTTATCATCCCTCTTATTGTTGTGTTATCTTCCCATGCCTCCATGTGAAACACTTATGCACTTGGAGTATCCTTGGTGGAAGCTGTGTGATATTTTCTTGTCCCCAAACATTTGTATTTTGTTTAAAATAGTAGGAGTGCTCATTATGTTTTAGGTGCATTTTATCTTTATGTTTAAAAATTTATTACCTTCTCCCTCCATTTTTCTTGAAGATCTTATTTTAATATTAGTGGTGGATTACATTTTTTCCTTAGGCTTATGCACTTATCTTAAATTAGGTGTGCTTAGAATAAAAGGAATCCAACCTAATGAAAAGGTTCATCCTAAGGAACATTAGGGTCCCACACCTTGGGGATGATCCCATCATTATGACAAGACAATTTATGTTCACACATGTAGCTGAGAATTAATACTCTTGTGCCAAGTGCCATAGACTCTATGCATCATGTAAGGCCTCAATGCTAAGTGCCCCACTATAAAGCTTCCCCATTTCATGAAACATCCATGAGTGCACATTTCAAATGATAATAGTTTTTGGCACATTAGGTGGGATTAGTTGAATAAAATCTAAATAATTGGTACCATAATTGGCTAACAAGTGTATTAGGCACTTAGTAAGAGCACCTAGAAACTCTAAACATCTCTATTATATAAAGATCAATCCTTATCTATATGCATAAAAGAACAAGATCATCTATAAGAGGCATTGATTTCCATTTTATTGAGCTTTTATCACTATCTAGAAGAAGGGTTAGAGCATCTTTATCCCTTTTTAGAAGGAGTGGTGTAGAATAGTCATCTCCTAGGGTAACATCCACCCCTCCATTTGGAATATTATCCATACCTAGAAGAATCCTATTCCCTATCCCATTCATGTTTATACCAAGGAATTAAGTGTTTATGCCTTTAAATGGAGGTAGTTCATTATTTCTTATGTAGTATGATGATATTCTAGTTGTGGCCTTCAACATCTTATCCTATTTTATGGGAAAGAACTCAAATTCTCCAATAGAGCACATTTAAGATATCATAAATATTTTATCAATGTACCATTTCACTTAAGATAATGTTTTGGTTAAAATAATTGCCTCCTCATTCAAAGGAAAATCCCTCCAATGGTATCGAGGTTTGAGACCAAACTCCATTCATAACTAGGACAAACTTGGCAAAGAGTTATGCAAATAGTTTAAAGACTGAAGTGATCACTTATCCCTGATAGAGTAGCTCATGAACATAAATCAATCATCACATGAAATGATGGTTGACTTCCAATTCAAATTTCATAGAGTTTGGGAAAGAATCACACCTTTGTGTAAACCATCTCCCAATAATGCATTATTATATTTCTAAAAGGATATTAATAATTATATAGTAGTGATTATTCAATCCATGGGAGGTGCAATCTTCCCTAACACCTATGAAGTGGTAGTATGTGCAAAGAATTATTTGATCCAAGCCAGAAAGATTATTCTTAGACCCCCTATGCCTATATTCCTAGACCTACTCCCTATTCAAGAAGTTGTGCTACCTACACTAGCACCTATCTCTACTACAATAATCCTACCTACTCCATCCACTATTTATTCTAATAAATTAAATGAAGTGAAGACACTATTATAAAGCTTTGGAATGAGCTAGTTTCTTCAAAATGTAGAAAACATAATATCCAAGATCGCACCAACATTTCACTTAGTAATACTAGTCAAATAGACCTCTTTACCAAGGTGGTGTGAAAACCCAAAACCAACTTACCTATAGTAAAACACCTTGTGTGCACAAATATGATGTTATTAGAACCTTTAAATCCCTTTTCCTAGTATAGAACAATCTAGCAAATGATTATGAGTATTATTTTCCATATAATTAATCACATAATCAAGCTACATGCATTAACAAGATACTAAACCAAGCACTCATGGTACATGGTTTACCCTTGTAAAAATAAATAAATAGTATAGCTCTACATGAGGAAGGAATCCAAGTGCCAAGCCAACCATAGGATCGGTCTGCTTTTGTTAATTAATAAGAAGAAGACTTTAACTATGTAAATCAAAGTATTATTCCTAATAAAGGAAGCACCTAATTGATTTCAACACTAAATTTAAAAGAAGAGCTATAGAGGAGGTCATACTAGACATAATGCCCTTGTCTTTAGTAACCTAAGTTATTCATGTAGATGTGTAAGTTAAGATGCCTATGTAACCTTTACACTTAAAAGAAGTCCTACAAAAAGAAGGGCCACCTTAATTTATTGAACCAACACCAAAGGAGAGTGTTCCCTCAAAGCCAAAACCAAAAGGGTCTCAAATCCCCTTCAACACAGTAGAGCAAATGAAGAAGACAAACCTTAATGTAGCTATGTGGGATGTGCTTACTATTCCATCTCAA
Source organism: Torreya grandis (assembly GCA_037957365.1). NCBI lineage: Eukaryota > Viridiplantae > Streptophyta > Pinopsida > Cupressales > Taxaceae > Torreya > Torreya grandis. The sequence goes on from JARHVA010004204.1 coordinate 1,542,993, forward strand.
TAGAACCTGCTTCAAAATGCATTGAAATTATATTAGGAATATCAAGCCCTTCAACCACCACTTATTACTTTTACAAGTCTACGTCATCCTAGATAAAAATAATCATAAGTGTGCAATAGTAATAAGACACCCCTATTCGATGTCTCTGTAATCATCAACTAGTATTTGGTACATAATTGCAAGATTGACTCCAACACAAAAAGCTCAATAATAGCCAAGACTATATGAATACATTTAGAATTATGTATTTTTCTATGGAAAAAGGAGTGGTCTAGCTTGATGGAACAATAGTCAAATTTGTATGGGTCATCAAAGATTTGAATCTCATACTACATCTATGTTTAAGCCTCTCTATTGCGTAAGACATCATAGTTATTGACGTATCTCCCTAATTTTCCATCTACCTCTTTCAAGACTTTATAGAAAAATGGGTGGGTATTTGTCTTTAGATTGGTCATATATGTTGCGGAGGACTAGATACAAGACCAAAGTGACCATAAGGGTGGAGATAATCTTCAAAAGTCATGTTGAGTAATACTCTCCCATCCTAGTCAAGAGAAACTATATAATGTTTGACCAAGAGGATCCTATCCTCCATGAGGATGTGACACCACTTGATGAAACCCTAGATAATCTATTGGATGAATGGGCACATGATCATTTTGAGCGTGATCCATATGATAGTGTAGATATTGGGCTACATACATATTACATCATGGAGAAAAATCATGCACTGCCAAAGCTCATAAAGGCACATAAGAACCCTAAAGGTATATGGTAATTATACTTTGATGGATCCTAAAGTAAGAATTGTGTAGGAGATGGTGTCATGGTGGTCTCCATACAAAAATAAAAATACTTCCATGACTTCAAATTATAGTTTGATTTCATGAATAATGATACTGAGTATGAGGCACTGATCCTAGGCTTTTAGCTTTCACAAAATAAAGGAATAAAAGAGTGATAAGTAGTGGGAGATAGTGAGATAATTGTTAACTAGGTTAAAGTATAGAGCATGACTAAGAATGGATTGATGAAATGCTATAAACATAGAGCATGGGATATGATAGAAGGCTTTGATGAGTTCAATGTCATTTTTATATTGAGGGCATAAAATGCTGATGTAAATAGGATTTTGAGTATAGGTGTGCAGTATGACATCTTGTATGATATGATGAAAAAATATGAACAAATCATTAAACTCATGGTTAGACTGGTAGTTCCTAATAACACAAAGAATTGGTGTGTTTTAAAATGACAAGTAGATCATCAAATTATTATAGGATGAGGCTAAGTTTTATGTTGTGAACTAGGTGCAACTACAAACCAAACATGAGGATCAAGTCATCTAATTGAAAGATAACAAGATACCAAAAGGGATGGTCACCCTAGGAAGCATCTTCAATACCGATGACCAATTCAAATGAGAAAGGTGAATCATGACAGCCAAGGAAGATATCTCTATGACTATAGTCATTTCAGAGGGTAAATCTCTTAAAGTAGGTAAAATATGCTCTACACCAAAGATTGAGAAATTTATTCAACTTAGTAGGTGATATGATGACATCTTTGCATAGAGCTCTAAGGACCTTAGAGGTTTTTACCTAGGCTTAACACAACACATATTTGAGCTCCATCCTAATTCATAACCCATGCACCAAAATTAGAGGCCTATCAATCCAAAGATAGAGACATTGATGCACAAGGAGCTCTCCAAACTCATTAAGGCTAGTATAATAATTCTAATAAAACATTCCTCATGGGTTACTAACTTTCTATCAGTGTAGAAAAAGAGTGGGGAGATATGTATTTATGTGGATTCTTGGGACCTGAATAAGCCTTCCCTTAAAGACCACTACCCTCTCCCACCAATAGAGAAAATCCTGCAAATAGTCATAGGCATGAAAATATTTTCACTACTAGATGGTTACTCAAGTAATATCCAAATCCTTGTAGAAGAGTGTGACCATTATAAAAATACATTCACCACTAAGTGGGGAGCCTTTGCATACCAATGCATGCCATTTAGTTTGGCATATGTAGGTGAGACCTTAAAATGAGCCATGGATAATTTAAATAGATCATCAATAAGGTCATTATAGTTTATCTTGATGATATAACTATTTTTTCTAAGTGTGTAACAGACCATTTAGATCATATAGAGTAGGTCTTTCATTAATATCATGAGTTTGAAATATCTCTAAACCCTAACAAATTCATCTTCATAGTATATGAAGGTTCCCTCTTTAGGCATATTATCTCAAAAAAAGGACTCATGATTGATCTAGAACTAATCAAGGTGATCTCATCTCTCATCCTTATAAGCCATAAAAAGAGTCTCCAAAGATTCCTAGGGAGAATCAACTTTGTGAAAAGGTTCATGCCTAATTTAGCCATCCTGACCAAGCCCCTCACTGCAATTATAAATAAGAATGTTGCATTCAATTGGACATGCAAAGATAAGGAAATTTTTGAATTCATCATGCATCTTATCACTTAGGCCCCCACTTTGACCAACCTAGATTATAGTAAGGATTTTATCCTTTATGAATTTATTAGAGATAAAGGCATCTTAACCATTTTGATGTAGAAGAACATAGATCAATTGGATCATCCAATTGCCTTCTTCAACTAGACATTAAAGGATTATGAGTTGTGATATAGCTTTATAGAGAATCACACCATCCTAGTTATGAGAATGCTCAATAAATTTAGACATATGCTTTCTAACAACAAGATTAAACTCATGGTCATACATGTAGACATCAAAGAGTTCCTACTCAATAAGGACATCAATGAAAAAATAGTAGCCTAGATCATGAAGGTGATGGAATACAACATGGGCATCTAGGTCACCAAATTGGTCCAAAGAAAGGGACTTTGTCAGCATATGGATGAGGTGGTAAAATTGGAGGATGATGTACTCTTAATGTTTCATGAAGGATAAGGTGAAAATGAAGAACTTATGGATAATTGGGTGTAATATATGAGAGTTTTCTTGTAGTATAATGTGTACCCTCTTGGCATCAATAAAGCTAACAACAAATTAATTTAGACTACAATCCATCACCTATGTGCTCATAAAAGGTGTAATTTTTTGAAAAAATCTCAATGGAGTCCTCTTGAGGTGCATGGAATAAGAGCAAGTGAGTATAATTCTTCAATAATTCCATGATGATCCTGTAAGAGGCCACTATTAACCCAAGACCACTATCATGAAGATCATGTGAGCCAAATATTATTGGCTAATTCTATTCAAAGATGAACACACATATGTGTGAAATTATAATAAGTGCACCTTATTAATATGAAATTTAAGGCTAGTAACCTTACTATTGTGCCTAGTTCAAGATGATCAATGTTTTGCACAATGAAGCCTAGATTTTATATTCATGATTAAGCCACCATCTAGTAATGGGCATAAATGGATCCTCACAGCCACTGATTATTTCACAAAGTGGATAGAAGTGGTTCTGCTCAAGGAGGATAATGAGACATCTATCCTCAATTTATATGGAGGAATTGTAATGAGATTTTGTTTTCTTGCCACCATTATCTCTGATAATGTGTTAGCCTTCTTTAGAACTAGAATCAAAAAATGGGTCATCAAGCACAACATCTATCTAAGCACCTCATCAAATTATTGCCCATAGGTTAATGGTTTAGTCAAGTTCATGAAAAATAACTTGATTTTAATCATAAAGAGGACACTAGAATATAACCAAAAATATGGCATACTAAGCTCAGAACCACCCTTTGGGTTGATCAAATCACCAAGGAAAGTGTTGGTAAATTTTCCTTTCATGCTAGTATATGGAAGGGAAACTAGATTACCAGCATCCCTTGAGTTACCTACATTGAAACTAATGGATAATTTATAACTTATTGATAATTATCTCCTTATGGTAAGGTTATCCAAGCTAATGGAGCTTGAGGAAACTAGATCACAAATTGCACACACCATGTAATTCTAACAAGCACAAACTAAGAGGGTTTTAGACAAAAAAGACAATGATAGGAGTTTCTAGGAGTGATACGAGTGCTCAAATAGGATGTAAATAAAGAAAAATATAGAAGGCATACTAAATTTGATGTAATATGGAGTGGTCCATATACTATAACTAGCTACAAGTAATCCAATGCCTTCCAACTTGCTAAAATGAATGGAGAGAAGATACCAATCCCAGTTAATGGGATTCATATTAAAAATTATCTTTATTGATCTTTATATAGTTTTAAATAAGTAGATTAAGTGATTTTAGTTTCCCTAAGTTCTTTGTGCACCTTGTTTTATATTAGTTTCAATTCCTCTAAGAACTTGTGTGCAGTGTTTTCTTAGCTTAGGATTTTTCCTCTAAGCACATTTAATGCAATTATTATTTTATCAAGTGAAGTCTTGATTTGTTTGAAAGGATAAAAGTGCATAGTTGGTGCATTCACAATCACTTTGGACCAATAGTCCCAAATACTCCATACATAATGGATTGTTAAAGGCTACTGGGTTCTTTCTTAGTAGACAAATGACCCATAAAGGTCTTCATAAGTGTTGACTTTCCAAGTCACCCCCTAGATGGTGTGAGACTCATCAATGTCCTATCAAGTATTTATACACCTTTGAGGACCCAAGCACTTCAAATAAAAGTTAATAGGCACATTCCCATCTAAACCCAGTCCCAATATATAAATACAGGTCTATATAATAACACAATAATGATTCTTTCCTACCTAAATCTCCTAACATGCATTATAGTACACAAGATTCTATAGTGCACAAGGTTGAGGGGTGCACAAATTTAGATTTAAAATCCCCATTTTCCAAATGTTTAAGTAAAGGTAGACCACTAAAATCAACTATGAATCATGAATAACATTCTTGGAGTCTTAAATATTTGTGAACTCCCTTATTAAATTATACTTCATGCTTAACTAATGAAGTTCTACACCCACAAGTAAGATCTTACATCAGCACCCCACTATTTCACAATAATAACACCCATGTGTCCTCTCATAGAGTTACACTTGAGACCAATCATGAAGTACCACATGCCAAGTGGTAGAATGATATAAATAAGGTTATTAGAGGTAGTTGAGAGGAAATTGAGGTATTTTTATAATGATTAAATATATAAGTGGTCACTAGATATCAAGACTTAATTACACACCACCTTCTGACCTTGTCAGACAAATCTTTTATTCCCTTATGCATATGTGTATTCAGAGATGATCCTACCACCAACTCTAGGTCTAATCACCAAAAAAACTTCAATAAGCATGGCCATAGCATTGTAAAAGGATTGAAGGCTACATTTACCACCCCAAGTGGTGCATTTATTGTAAAATAGGCTTCTTCACTATAAAATCCTAGTTATTCACTTATAAAAGGGTTGACACATTTCCAACAACCTTACACTATTGATATTTTCCCTTCATGAGCACTTGTACTGGTTAAATCTTATAGACTAATGATAATTAATTCACCTCCTTTTTTATTATTATGATCTGTGTGCTATTTTGTTTTGTTGATCCTTGACTGTGGGTAATGTTCACCCCTCTCACCATTGTCCATTCTCAACACCTCCTCATCAAACTTGTAACTCACTTGTAGGTCATATTTTATGCATATTCAAGTCTATGTCAATACTTTCTATGAAATGTTTGTCATCCCTCTTAATTTTTTGATGCATTCCCATGAATCCATGCAAAACACTTATGCACTTAGAGTGTCTTTGGTGGAAGGTGTGTGATATTGTCTTGTGCTCAAAGGTTTGTATTATGTTTATGGTAGTATGAGCACTCATTATATTCTAGGTGCATCACCTCTTTATGTTTTATAATTTGATACATTCTCCCTCCCTTTTCCTCTAAGATCTTAGGTTTAGATTAGCAATAAATTATCTTCTTTCTCTTTAGGCCTACCTGATGGTCTTAAACCAAGTGTGATTAAAATAGAAGGAATTTGACCTACTTCAGAGGCTCGTCCCAAGGAGTGTAAAGGTCCCATGCCTTGAAGGCATTTTAATTGTTATGATGAGATAATTAATGCTTGTGTGCATAACTGAACAATCATACTCCCATTCTTAGTACCATAGACTCATGTGCCTCACATAATGCCTTTGTGCTAAATGCCATACCACAAAGCTTCCTTGTATTATGAAGTATCCATAGGTGTACATTCTAAATGACAATAGTTCTAAATTAAATTATATAGTAAAAGGACCATAATTTAATAAAGCACTCTAAGTGGGATAACTATGTGGGATTGATTATGTCCTTAGAGTATTGGATATTTAAGCAATGTTGAATCATTATGGGGCTAATGAGGGTTATCTCAACTCAATTGTAATCCCCGTTTTACCATTTATAGGTTTTCAATCATTACAAACCCTAATAGGGTTTCAAAATTTTATAGTCTATTTTCAAGTCTTCTTCACATTATTGAAGGTCAAATATGTGAATACAAATATAATTTAGTTTATCATATGTGATCATGCCCTAATTTATTATTTTTAGTAAAAGAAAAGATCAACCAAGTAGGATGTTAGTGGGAGTCCATCTTGTCCTTATCTATCGATCCTATCTTTAAAAAACTTTAGTTATCACTTATAGGAACTTACACAAATAATTCCTATTTTCACATTTCTTTTATCTATCATTCACCAATAAAATAAAAGTAGATAAAAAAATTTATTCATTTTCATAGTTATTCTTATTGAAATCCTTTATGGTTTGTCAAATTGAATTAGTTACTTTCATTCTTCCTATCAAAAGCACATTTCAAAAATTCAAATTTATTTTATTAAGATTATATTAATTAGGGTTAATTAACAATTTAATTTAAATATTGGTAAAATATAATGGTGAACCTGAGTTAATAATGTGCTTTCATTGTTTTCATTTTTTCTCCTAGGGTTTAGATAAATTCATGAACATTCAAAACTAAATTAATTCTCTTTCAACCTTAGATATAAATTTAACACTAAAATAACTTGATTTTCACCTTTGAAATAATATATAAAATTTAAATAATTTTATTTTGACCTTGGATGATATTTGACAATAAAAGTATCTTCTTTTGACCTTGTATTTCATAATAATTTACTAATATCATTACAAAAATAAATATCTCTTTTTATTTATAGATTTGTTTAGTTATTATTTTTAATATCCTTGCAATGGATGCTATAGATACCTTTGATGACTATGATAAGATAACTATCCAATGTTTCACACAAGCTTCATCAATGCAAAGTTTTGTTAAATAGAGTAGAACATGGGAACAAGAGCATTCATATGTTTCAAATTATATATATATTACTTTAAACCATATTAATGTAACTATTATGGCATAAAAATTGAAAATAATCATGAATTTACTAATTGTAATAGTTTTAACCTTGTTGATGTAAAATAATTAGGTGAATATATTGACACCCAACCTGATGACATTAACTCTTTGTTATTTTTATCCTAATAATAATAATAATAATAATAATAATAATAATAACAACAACAACAACAACATGACCATGCTAGTACATATCAATAACCAAAGGATTTTATTGAATGACATCTTTTTAACCCTACCATAAGTGTTGTTACTTCTACTATTGATGTTATTATTACATCCACACATTTAGACTCGGGGGAAACGCAAGGTTTCCGACATATTCATAATTAAATGCCTAACCAAGTGACTCATTCCAAACTCTACATCACATACCCTGATTAATCCAAAATCCCTTGAGAAAAATATTGCATTTTTTGCATGCTAAGTTATTGCAAATAGATCAAGATATCCCAAAGGTTATTTAATAATTATATTCCTGAGCTTTACTTCATAACCCATTAGCACTTGATATTGCATCATATCCTTTACCTATAGTGTTTTTAGCTCCTAAGCTTCCACTATATGAGGTTAAATGAAATATAAAATAATATCTCAGATATCTTCATGAAACATATTTGAATATGAATTTAATTACAAATTGATAACTAATTTGTTTCAAATTAAAATTATATTATTTTATATTGTGTTGGTTTTATGATATACTAGTTAAATCAGTAAAAGCATTTAATCCATTAGTAGATTTATTTCTTAATAATTTGTTATTAACATTAATGAAAAAGTTTATTATGTAGAAATTGATAAGCTTAAGCAAGGATCCAAGGATCCTATCAGTGATTATATACTTCATTACAAAACCGTGATTGCTAAAAATTACTAACATATTGGTAAATAATGAATTAAAAGAGATTTTCAAAAACAAAAATTGCATACCATTTACATAAGTCAATTATTTTCATAAATTTAGATCATTTTAAGAGTTTTTTCATACAATAAGAGAAAGAGAAGTCAAATTTACTTCTTTAAACAATATTAAGTATGAACCTACATATAATTTAACCTCCACAACAAAGTTTTAAAGTAAACCCTAATACAATACTAAGATAATAGTTAATAAATCAAATGTAAAGATCATATTTAATTTTATTTCTCAAACAAGTAAAAAAATTATTTGATCAGATCAATGAAGGAGGAAATTTTATAAGTTACTAAAACTACCTCATGGATTGTTGAAAATGTTAAATGCAACCTCATTACTTTTACACCACCATTTAAAATTGACATGAATAGACCTCAAGGTAAATATTTTGGTAATATTTCATATTATAATTACCATAGATATAATGGTCATTCTAATAATAAATGTTTCAATATCAAACACCCTATTCAAGATCTTATTGATAACAATGTTATTTAGCTAGGAACTCCTACAAAGGAATCTAAGCTTCAATAGAAATAAAATTATAAATTGAATATTTTTCAGTGAACCATTTTCTAATCATAATACATGAAAAGATAATTTAGAAGTACATAATATTTAAAATTATTATCCACCTCTTGAATCATATGATCATACATTTAATGAAATTATTGGTATAATTTCTCAAGCTACATAGTTACATCCTATAATTACATGTGATAATAGTGAGATAAGGGATGATGACTCTATTTTTCATGCATTATGTATATGTGTTTATACTAATCAACAACCTATCCATGTTTATAATGTATGAAGTTAAAATTTATTCACAATAAATTTTATTCATTCATTGGGTTAATCACAACATGAAATTTAATGAAAACAATAAACCACTTTAGGACACATTGTCTTGCCTCTTTAAGTGGGTCTTAATATAATATCTACTTATTTTATATTTTTACCATATAATGGGGTATTTGATATGATATTAGGATACCCAAGGTTTCAAAATCTCATTGTTATACCTTATAAAACACATAGATGGCTAAATTAAATTCATTGTAAAATAATGGTTAAAATATCAAGAATTAAATATGAGGACCCTATATAATATATGTTACCTCTTCTACCCCATCCACCATCATAGTTTAATGATACATATATGAAAAATCAAATAAAGTTTTCAATTATTACATCTAGACAAAAAAATTATAATTAACCAATTCAGAAAAAGTTCAAAATATTCAAAATCAACCAATGAAAAAGTAAGTTTATTATAAAAATGTGCCTATTTCTCAACAAGTAGAATCACATAAAACATCATCCAAATTAGTAATTCATATAGATTAAAATATTCCTAAAGAGGCATGAGATTTGGAACAATGATATTTCTCCTTCTGAGACTGCACATAATTCTACATCTCCTAGAGATACTTCTCATACATAAGATTACACAAGTAATGATCTATATATCTTCATTACAATACATGATACATTTTCTGATTTTGATACATGCATATATAACACATTTGATTTAAGTAAATTTATCCATTTACCATTCCTCATACATTATTATGAATATCATATTTATGTACTAATTAGTTAGATTATTTCATTCTCAAATATAATAAAAATATCAAAAACATTTAAATAAATTAAAAATTTTAAAAACTAATTTACATACTTATTTATTGTTGCATCATATTATTCTATTTGTTTGCATATATGATTAATTTATCACTTTATTATAATACATTTGGTTTATGACTTGTTGGCCTCTTAGATATTCATTTTTAACTTTATAAAGTTGAATAATTTAAAATATTTATCAATATTTCCATAATTTTCCATTTATTTCTTTATGTTTACACCTTGCACTAACATTTTTTTTCATTTTTCATCAAGGATAAAATAAACTAGTTATAGACAAGAATGACTTCCACTACTATCATAGCTTATTGATCCTATATTGTGTTATTTCTCACCAATAAATCATAATTTAAGCACAAGTATCCTTAATAATTCCATTTCATAGATATTTTACTAAGTTTTAGTATGCAAATCACTATTTTCCATGCATAATCCTTATTTTTTTGAGCTAAAATATGTATACATGAAACATAATTTGACAAGTGTATATTTTATGAAATAAATATGTAAAATAAATCTTATGCATACATATTTTAGTATCCTACATATTCGTCAAGGTTAAAAATCACATATAATGGGGACATCATACTCATACAAGACTGTACAACTACTTCTAGTGCTTATTTCACATTAACACATTATATATTATCTCTTTTTATTATACTCTAGACATACTTATTATCAATATATACTATTTTTTCTATTTTAAAAATTAAAAAATATAAAAAATACAAAAGCATTCAAAATATTCTAAAAAATTCAAACTTAGGGTGTGATTAGGATTAACCATCTAGTTTATATATTTGACATATGTTATTTATATCATGATCAGTAAGTAATATATTATTTTTCTATCACACATGAATTTAAATAGTATTCATGAGTGTTATGTAGTACATACAAATTTTTACAGGGACTAACATGTTAGACTTGCCTCTACCCAATAACCTTGCTAAACTATGGACATATTATCCATAATTGATAGGATGTACAAGTGTTACCATTCTATTAATATTATATTATTGAGATTTATACTATTTACAAGTGTATTTCTAACATATTTATCTTATATTGTGTACATGGATATTATATTTTATAGGATATGATCACATTACATATGCATAGTTTCAACTACATTTCTATTTCTATATTTTGTTGATGTTATTACTTGTACATAGTAGACTAGATCTTATTTATCTATTGTTTAGGTCCCTTGGCCATTTTTTTCAAACTTGTTTTAACATATACATATGAGATCTTGTTTCGTATGTATGACATTTGAATATTTCCAATTGCTTTTCACCCTTGGAATTTTATGTGTGAGACATTTGAACATTTACCTTATTTGTGACATTATCCATTTCCATTATATATGAAATATTTCACTCTGTGAAATTTTAACATATCCATTGTATGAAAAAATTGGACTTATGGTTTCACTTTACTATCATTTTGTTTGTGTGATTTTTTATCTTGTTATTTTTTATGAGTGTTATGATCAATATCATACACTACTATCATTAATATATTAATTTTATATTCTACTATTATGAGTTTCATTGATAAAATTTTTTAGAACTTCCCTCATATGTTACATATAAAATTTAAATTACGTAAATATTCTAGCATAACTTTCACATATTCTAAATTATTCAATGGTTACATCTTGGTACACATGTTGTATTTATTTTTTAAAAAAAATGAATGCCTTTTATAATCAACTCGCTAACCTCAAAATGTGGGGGTGGGAATTTCAGTGGTATTTTTAGACATGAGATAATCATTTTCAAAAATAAAAAATAGTTTCAGTACATACTATATTTTCAAAAGTTATAAAATGGTTAAATATTAATTCATTGGCATAAATTATGTGGGTATATGTAACGAACCCAATTTTTTTTAAATGAGTCACATAGAGTGTTATAACACATTAATTATTACTGAATGACACCACAAGTCTATAATTAAACTCAAACTTGATCTTAAAAATATACTACTAAGAGGATTTAAAATTACAACTCCCTTAAACTTAGGTCTTCTTGATTGGACCCTTAAGAAATTGGTTCATCCCTTACAATATATAAATCTCAGGATGTAAAAACATACAGCATACCCTTGTAAATTATAACCTAAATATTTACATAAGGTTATATTTTTCACAAAACCAAGTTAGCAATTATTAACCTTAAATGAGTTCATTTTTTGTGGAAGTAGTTTACAAAAATTAAGGTATAAGGAATTTCCATATTCCATTAGTCCTTATTTTCTTACGATTTAAAACTTAGTAAAAAATCAATATAAAAAATAATAAAATTCTTTTACTCATTAAGTAAGATTCATTATCAATCATATAAATCCCAAAAAATATAAACCTAATTGTAGCAATTACTTACAAAGAAGCATTACCTAATTTTACACTTAATGTGTAATGTTAGTATCCATATACTAATTACCTTTACAATCAATGATGTGTGTCTTTCATAAAATAATGTTCATACACTTAATTCCACATTTTCATAATCACAAAGTACCACAATAGTTACTTATTCATTAGACACAACTTAATAATAACACATGCTTTATGAAATTAGAGTTATTAACCAAAATAGTTCATTACATAAAAAGAAAATCAATTAATTATATTTGATGCTAAAAAACTAAATTAAATTAACTTTGTTACTAAGGTCATGACATAATATAACATGCATATATATTTCCATCGTAATAGCCATAATGTTAGAAACATATTAATCATAAAAATTATAAATTATCCTTTATTATTGTGCATCTCAATTGGATAAAATTCAATCTAGGGAAATATTATTAACTTGACTCTAATTACTATCCATATACGAGTTCCAAAATATAACAAGCTTATAAAAACAAGTACAACTAATACATGTAATTTAATGCATTTTTTCCAACTTGGAGGGATATAATGAAGACTCTTTTATGAATGTGAGGTAATATTTTACCTATTTATTGTGTCCATTTTTACTCAAGTCATATATTAAATCTTAGAAAATTAATGTAAACCATTTATTTAGTTAAACATCACATTAATTAATACACACATTGCAAAAACAAAGCTATGTAATTAGTATAAATGCATAATTTCAAAATAATGAAACGTGATCTAAATATAGAACATTATAAGTCATAGTTGCCCCTAAAATACAACATTTTAATGGATAAAGTAAATTAAAGTAACATATAATAAAAACAATAACCATGCTTATTAAACCAAACTTTTGGAAAACATAATTTCAAATACACCACTTCAATATTAAGTGTTTACCAAGACAACACTATCATCGTGCAAAACTAAATTTAACAACAATGAATTCAATTATCATAAACCAAGATTGAAATATAGGTAGAACCTAAATAATATCCAAGTTTAAATCACATTAATAAATCAAATATTAAAATAACAAAACCAACTTTGGTTCCAATTTATTTGATAAATAACTACCACTATCACATTATGTCTTTCCTTTCATTCTAGCTAAACATCTAATAAGTCTTATGCAATATAAGTGACAATATCACACATTTACAATTTAATTAACCAAACACACATATACATTAAAACAATCTAGTATATGAAGTCTATAGGTAACTTATAAAACATTATTCATGGTTAACCATTAACATTAAATATAGAATTATCTTTTACTCTGAGCAGTCCTTGTAATAATATGTATTGAATAACTAACAATCAAATGTAAAAGTAACTAATTTAATTTATATCTAATCAAAGATTATATACTTTTATATAATTTCTAATCATTCCCAAAACTCAATCAATAAAACAAACCCTTTCAAATAAACCTAATTAAACCATTAAAATCACTATAGTTTACATTTGAAATGGGTACAATAATATCACCTAAATGACGTTATAGTAAATTTACAATTTATGTCAAGTTTTCATAATGAGATATTCAAGGTGTTAAAAACTCATATTCATAACCAAAAAGGATTCAATAATCATAATGTCAAACAAGATTCAAATAAAAAATCATTACAAATGATTATAATCCATGCTACTACAATTTTATAACCTTTCCCAATGATTTATCACAACATTAAACGATAAGTAAAGATAGAGACTGAACATTCATGTCTTGTAATCTAGCATGATGAGTTTAAAATCAATCACAAAGACCAAAGAAGTCCAATACAAGACAAAAATCATACCATTTATGTATTCTACAATGAGTAAATCCAAATGAAAATGATTTTAATCTAAAAACAAAACTTCCACATACCCAAACCTAATTTTAAATAATCACAACATACAACCATGATTTCCCCCAAATAACTATAATAAAATAAATGAAATCCAAAAGCCTAAATAATGAGAGTCTATTGTCACCAAAATCCAAAAAGGGTTCAATACAGAGAGTAATGACATTGCCTAATAAATTATTCATGAAACAAACTGAATGTAAATGGATCGAATTAATTTTCTCAGGATACATTATCTTTGTATCTTTCCCAAGTAATCAACTTACATGTAGTCAAAGTTAAAATCATGAAAAAACCTTTAGTATCTTAAAATGACTCCATAATAACCAAATGACATAATTGAATTACTCATTAATACCTATTCAAATATCAATCTAGTTATTTATAAAAACATATAAAATTAAGTAAATTGATGACTCTTATTGATATTCAGTCAACATAATAAGTATTTCATTACCCTTATATATAACTGCTTATAGGATAAAAATAGTTTAATAATTATAAAAATGAATACATTACCCATTCATTTTACAAAATCCCTTTAAATCCTTATGCCATTATCATTTAAGGACATACATAGTCAAGTATGGATAAAAGTGTATTAACTCGAACCATATAATAATTTTATAGTTAAAGATTAATCATATTAACTCTTCAATATATTTTTTTAATTATAGATAGGAAATGAAAGTAACATATGAAACTAGGCATGATATCAGTGAGTTAGACACCAATGAGTCATTCCAACATTGTTTCATAACTAAAAAGCACCACAAAGGCCATGTACATGTGAAAAAAGTAACATGTCGAGTGGGGAAATCCCACCCAACCAACCCTATGAACCCCCCATTGGTGTCCTTATCCACCACATACATCAGATATATGGTGGAGCCTATCTTGTAGGGTGGTGGAAATGAGTTCCAATTTTCCATAACCACATGACAAATAATGAAACAAAAACCATAGACACCAAGCATTTTCACATAAAACCTAAGTGTTCATGCCATGGATGTAAGTTCTCAAAGCCATCTATGCATATATATGCCATGAAAAATAAGTTTTCACTCAACAAGCAAGGTTCAAAAAATAATTAAAAAACCCCAAAAAACTAAAATATGAAACAAAAATTTCAACACAACTGAGTATAATGAAGCAAATGACATTTCTAAAACTATGCATGTAAAGCATAATATGAATAATTCTTAAATTTATTAAATCATTCACATTTCTTAAAATACCCTTGTTACCAATAAGAAACACAAAAAAAATAATACATGACTTCTTTGAAGTATCATTATATAATTATTGTTCATTTTTCCATATAAGAGAGTTCCTTTTTTTTTTTTGTGTTGTCTCACATTGTATGCATGTGTCTATCCTATGGAATAGTGAGCTTAAGAACCATTCAAAGTCTACAACTAAAGCATAATATTTTGGGTCATGATGCAACAAAATGGATGAAATAACTCCTTATTCCACCACATCCACCATTTATTCTAGCAAAACTATAGTCTTCCCACTAATAATCTCCACATTAACAGTCCTAGATAAACCATCAAAGATCCAATGACTACTAGTGGTGAAAATATTCCACATACTTTAGAATGGTATTTAGGGTTCTTAACAAGATTACATAACTCTTAGTCCCAATCAAATAATAAAAAAATAAATTATAACCAACTTAGAAACAAAATCTATCAACCCAACCCATAATTTGAACATGCATACATCATTTCTATGCATAGGATGGCCATGGGTCTAAAAATTCATCAGTTATAACTATCAAATTATAATCAAATAATTATAGTCAATATACTAAGGTCCATCTAACCAAGACCATTCATATTATCACCACAATCCAACAATAAGTGAATTAAAACAAATTCAATCCAATATTTTATGAAAGGTGAAAATCATTAAAAAATGATAAAATGATGAAGACACCACTAAAAAAGACTATACAAGTTACAGTATGCATGTGTATTACATTAAGTGAAACTTATGCATGTATAGGTCTGATTGAATCATTTTCAAGTTATGAGTTTGGCTAAAATTAGTTTAAATAACAATAAAAACCAATTATAACTGACCAAAATGAATTCATATAAGAAAATCAAGTAGATTTAATAAAAAAATTGAATTAGAATAATGAATCAAATATAATTACAATAAAATTTTACTTTTTAAATCAACTCAAGGACCAAATAAATAAAGTGCAATAAATAGTCAATATCCGTCAGACTGATTAACCAAATAATGGTAACATTTTGAAAATTGTGTATGTCAATTTTCATTGTTAGAATGTAAATGACATGCCACACTCATAACCCTATCATCTAGACTCCATATATAAAACCTAGTTTATGGTAGTTCCTAAAGTCATAAAAATAATATATTATAAGTATCTAAACTAATTATAACATCCAATGATCATAATAGAATGATAAACTAAGATAAAACATCATAAACTAGTCATTCTCATAATAATGATGTAATCAACTAAAAAAATAGAGCATATAAATTATGTCCATGATATAATAATCATATAGTCAAAAAAACATATAAAATGTCAATATCAATAATATGTAGTTTTAAAATGGTTCTAAACTAGGTGTGACATCCTCTCCCACTTAAAAAGAAGGCATCCAAATGATTAATCAAATAGTTATAGGTATCGCTACCTAAAAATACTCTTATCTTCCCATATAACATTCCTTTTACTAGGTGGGTCCCACTAGAGCAACACCTACACAATTTATCCACTTCACAACCTAATGCTACAATGGTATAGGATATTCACTAGTTATAATTACATCTTCTCCTCTTCTGTAACCTAAAGGTTTTCCCAATTAAAAATATGAGTAGGATAATATTTGTATTTTATTATAAAATCAACATGAAAAACATCATGAATCTTAGATAAATAAAGAGGAAGGGATAGTCGATAGCTAGTGAGAATAATATTTTTCATGATGTCAAAGAGTCCAAAAGGACATGGAGCTAATTTATATGAATTCCAAAACTTGATGTAACTTTTTTAATGTTGAAAATTGAATTTTTCCTTATCACCCAAACTAAATTCTCAAGGTGTTATTTTTTTATCTGCATAACTCTTTTTCAAATCATAAGTAGTTTTTAGATTTTGGTGAATAAGTGCAATATTATTATCATATTCTTAAAGTACATCAGGTATAAAAACTTCCATATTATCTAAGCTTTCCCATCCAAGTTTATTTATACACTTACACCCATATAGAGTTTTAAAGGGAGCCATTTTGATTACATAATGATAGGTTTTTTTATATATAAACTCCATTAAATATATAAAATATTCCTACTTAGTCTATTCATACATAGCATACATTATTAACATTACCTTAAACAATTGATTTAGTCTTTTAGTTTGACCATCAATTTCTAGGTGGTACATAGAACTAAAATTTTCCAAATGCTACACTTAAAGTTCATCAAACTGTTAATACAAAATGTTAGAGGTATAAGATGAATGAGAGGGGGGAGGTGAATTAGTCAAATAATATTTCACCTTTAGATCACTTATCATTGATTAATTGACATTCATGAATCAACACAACAAGTATATGCAACAAGATTACCATCAAAGCATGAATAAGATAAGCACATCATAATACAACATCTAATGTGAGAAACCCTCATGGAGAATAAAACCCACTCTCAAGCCTATAAAAACATGGACTAATTTTCTTAAAGGGTATTAAAACATGAGACTTTAGTGGAACACCCATTCCATAAGGAGCACCTACCTCTAGTATGGTCAAGTCCTTCTGGCCTAGATTTAGTGAAACACCTACTTCATAAGTACCTACCCCTAGGATGGTCAAGAAATTTTGACCTAGATCTTGAACACCTTTCCAACACCTATGATATGAACATCTCCTAAACACTTATTTCCTAATAATATAATGGAGATACAATGTATATAAACCTTCTTCAATTCTTCACATAACCACAAACATCTAAAACCACCTTTTGGATCACTCTACACTTCTTAGCAATAACTCTTTCACAACCTCAAAAACAAGACCAAATTATCATACACATAGTCCAAACTTTGATTTACCTCTCAAATCAACCATTAAGCTTACACAGACATCATCTATCCTTTTATCACACTCAAGGCATCCAAAACATCCTTTTGGATCACTCTAGACCTATTCGCTCATCTTCAATATTCAAACCTACAAGAGAACTATTTTTGACATCAAAAATATGACCTATAGGTTAGACACACAATCATCAATATACTCTAGTCTATAACCCATCCATGAGGCACACTCCCTTTCTTCTATCCTTCACTCCACAACACTCACCCATGCCTCTCTTTCACAAGTTTTTAAACCTATAAGAGTAGTATTTTTGACATCACAAATATCACCTATAGGTCATACACATAGTCATCAACCTAACTTGTTCTTAAATCCATCCAATAGACACCCTTACTCTCCTTCACCTCTTAACTCTATACTCTTCTTCTACTTAGAGCCCCTTCTCCCAAGTCAAGAAATCACCACCTTTGATTTCACCTTTTATAGATCCTTCATGATTATTATCTTCTAGGTCAACCATAATACTTGGCATAAAAATTTATACATATTATATATCTTAATATCACTCTCACAAGTCATTCATATCAACTATGGGTCATACTTAAGTAGCTACACCTTTCAATTAGGCCTTAGTAACCCTTATAGGTCTCATAAAGAACTATTCATTCCTTTAGTACTTCAATGAGAAAATTGAAAAAATAGGACCATTTATAAATACATAGGTCCACTCCACATGACCTCTTAGACATCCTCAAATTATTATAGTCATCATTACACACCACTATGTATGCTCAATCTACTCAAACATTAGCCTTGTACATAAGAACACCATGAACAAATAAATAGTCAAATTCTAAGAATTTGTACATACTAAATATGGATTTGTCAAACCTTTAAAAATCATAAAGATCATCCTTAGGGATTCTAAAACACTATCTAATAGCTAAGTCATATTAAAACATCCAAATACCATCAGAATAACTTAGAATATCATTCTTGGGTGGCTTACAGAATATGGTCAAACACACAGTCAACTTTGGAGCTCAATAATTTTGATTGTACAACCATTTAGACCTTATAACTAGATTAATTATATTTTCCTTGAAGTCCTATATAAATTTTCATTTTACTACATCTATTAATTTGTCCTAGATCAAAAGCTATGACTCAAACACTATAGATTGGTTTTTCCCTTTATTAAATTTTATTGATAATGGTTATAGTTAAACATCAAACACTTTGTCATCATCTCATTCTCTCTCATAGCTTGAAAAAATACACATAATTGATCTCCCTTAAAAATAACTCAATATTTACCTTTGATTACTATTAAACTTGGATTACTTGGAATCATTTCATTCATTCTTGATAATTTGGAACAAATGCACTCCATCAATCTCCTCAAATTATCTAGGTCTTTATCTTATAATGCTCACTATTAGAACTTGATCAAAACTCCCATGATTATGAACTTGGCACCATTTCATGCATTTTGAATAGTTTGATGTCAATCCATGCACTTATGCTACTTGTCAGTCCCACATGATTTGTTGACTCTTTAACTTGTCCTACACTATTGATCTTCATAAGTATGAACCATTTCTCATCATTGATTTTTTGTTAGATTAGTGAGCTTATGAAACTTATCACAAATGTGTGAAACCTATGAAATGTTGACTTCATAAGCAACACTAATCTCAATATGTATGATTAAGTGATCACCATTAGATATTCTAGACCAATGACCTCAGACTTCAATGTGATTAAACTTGATGGTCTCTGGCCCATCATAGTCTACTAGAGAAACTTTGAAACTTTATAACTTGCTCTAGAAATCACTTTTAGACTCTAAATTTTTAGGGTAGCTTCTTGGAACTATAGACAACATCTCCATGTAAAAATTTGAACATTATTAACTTTATTCATACTTAAATTAAATGCACAAACATACCTATTCATACATATCTTCATGACGTGTAGTGATGGTTTGGCTAAGTATAGAAACTTAGTGAACTTATGTCTGAGAGGCCAAATTTGCATCCACATATCTTTAGCTACGCTCAACCTCATGACCTAAAATTTAAACCATATGATATTCTAACATAGGGGAATCCATAAATATATCAAGATAGTCCTAGAACTTTCACGTGTTTGAAATATGATGCCACCAATCTACTTACTTAGAGTTTTCTTCCATATAACCAACTATGTCTAGATGAACACAATGAAGAAATGGATGAACACCATGTATTACCATAAGAATTTTAAACAATATTGACACCCCATAAGACCTTTATAACTTTATCTCATCATATTTAACATTTATCAAATTCCTATCTAAATATATATTAAATATTTATACTTACATACTAGGCTACCAAGCCTATGCCAAAACACTGTTCACAAGCTTGTCTTTTCTCCTTGACCTAAAACCACTTCAACATGAAAGATATAATATGTTAAGCCTCAAAAAATACTTACCTTAGATAATATGCATCCAAATCCTACCTCACACAACTTCAGGCTCAAACTCATCATCATCATGGCATCATCACTTTTTCATTACCTTTTATATCAATGCACACATGACATCAATATTTGACATCAATGATAACACTTGCCAACATGAAAAACTTATCTCTATCAAAGATGAACACTTATGGTATGTCATGAACCTAAACAAATTATTTTAAAGGTATTTTTGCAAACATATAAACATAATAAATTAAATTTATAGAAATAAAATGACCAACCTTGGTCAATTTATCAATTACCACAATAATTATATCATGTTTGTTGTGAGATTTAGGTAGCCTATAAATAAAATCAAGTGAGAATAAAACCCACTTGTCCCTTGGTAATTCATGAGGATAAATAAAACTCTAGGGGGGTAATTCTTAGCTTTAAAACATTTTAATTCTAAATATTTAGCCATAAAATTATCTACATCATGTTTCATTCTAGGCTAAAAATAGTACTTTTAAACTCATGTGTCATCTTTATGACACCTAGATGAGAATAATGAGGTGTTGTATGTACTTATTTCAAATCATGACTTTGAAAATATCCATATTTAGATACATAAATGACATGTTTATCCCTAATAAGGCCATCATTTTTTATATAAAATTTATCAAATAACTTCACAATAAGATCATCATCCAAAATTGATATTATCTCATGGAAATATTCATCAAAAAATTATTATTTTGAAACAAAATTTATGAAATCAGATTTGATTATATATATCAAAATAAGGTACTAAATTGGATGAGTGAATTAATAAAATAATTTTCCTTACCATTAAAATGGTAAATATCAATGCCAACATTTCTCATAAATTCTAGCCATATGTATTGGATTGCATTTAAATCTTCCTAAGAAAAAAGTGTTTCAGGGTGTGGTGATCAGATTTCACCTTGAAATATTTACACAAAAGAAAATGATTCCACTATTTCAAGTCATGTACTATGGAAAAAAAATCCATGTCATGCATAGGATATTTTGTTTCATCTTCCTTGAGAATTTGTGACTCATAAGTCACTACTTTACCATCTTAGGTTAAAGTTCCATGAAAACATTCATTAGAAGCATCTTTTTGGAGCTCAAAATTATCGATGGATTAGGAATGACAAGTATATTTATTATAGTTAACAACTCCTTAAGTTTTTAGAATTCGTCTTCATAAAGGGTTGTCTAAACAAACTTCTTACCTTTTCATTATAAGGAAGTGATTGTGTTGGCTATACTAGAGACATTTTCCATAAATATATGGTAATAACTAGCAAAACTCATGAAACTATGTGCTTGATGTACATTAGTAAGATCATGGCATTATAGTATTTTCTTGAATTTTCTAGTTCTAAAATAATACCATCCTTATATATGATATTCTAAAAGTAATAAATTTTAGTCTAAAATAAAGAACATTTAGAAATATTTCCATACAACTTGTATCACATTAGGCTTTACAATACTAATATCAAGTATTGTTCATGTTCAACTACATTCTTAGAATAAATTAGAATATAATATAAGAAAACTAGCACACATTTATCTACGTAAATCCCTAAAAACACTATTCATTAAGTTTATAAAATTAGTCGGTGTATTAGTTGAGAAAAATGGAACAAAAATGAACTCATAATGATCATATCTAGTTCAAAATGTAATTTTATGAATTTCTTCTGCCTTGATTCTTAGCTCCTGATAGCCTAATCTCAAATAAATATTAGAGAAGATATTGGTTCCCTTCATTTGATTAAATTAATCATCAATCCTAAGAAAAGGGTAATTATTCTTGATCATTACTTTATTGAGAATTCAATAGTCTACTATTTTAACAATTTTAGGAATAATTACAGTTTTATTCCTAATTTAGTTAAATGGTCTGAATTGATAAATTAGTAAAGAATATGTATTAAATAAGATAATTTTTTAAATTTATTGGTAATTAGATATTTTACTAAAAATAGTAATAAGAGGGAGAAAATAAGACTTAGCTTAAACTATGTTGATTTGACTCAGACAAGATCTGA
Source organism: Torreya grandis (assembly GCA_037957365.1). Classification (NCBI taxonomy): domain Eukaryota; kingdom Viridiplantae; phylum Streptophyta; class Pinopsida; order Cupressales; family Taxaceae; genus Torreya; species Torreya grandis. Next base: position 1,565,784 of record JARHVA010004204.1, read on the forward strand.
TATTCACTATGAAGGCCTAGAACACTATCAAAAACAAGATTCTAAATTTTGTTTTATAATTGGATAGGAAGATTTAAATTGGACAAGAGTGGCATTGGTACTATAGTCCTCATCTGCATTGTTGTCTTAACGATATAAGATTTTTGGGTTTTATTCGATAGGTCTATGTGGCCCTATCTCTAAATTTTTGGTAGTCTAAAGTCTATAGAGCTCCTTGTAGATTAGATTTTCTCTTAAAACCCTATATTCCATTATAATTTTCAATTTTTAAAAAGAGGTTGGGGGGGGGGGGGGGGGGGTGGTTAGTGTGTGTAAGATTCATTGGATGTGTATCCATACCCCTTGTGTGGGCATGTTGCCTACATACCAATACTTTGAAGAGGGAAAAAGTTATATGTAGTTATCCCTTTGAAATTGTTTGGTGTAATTATGATATGAGAATGAAAGGAAATGCTAAAGTAAGTGTGTTTGAGATGAATATGGATTAATTTAAGGATTCAAATAATCTAAAAATAGTATTGGATGGTTGTATACAAAGAATAGGGAAATGTGCTAGAGTAGTCTTGCTTGTATTCTTGCTTACTTTCTGATATTTTCTAACCCTTTCCAAATGATATTTGAATGGGATTATATAGGGAGATATTGGTCATGTGTTAATTTCAATCATGTTAATATAACACCATGGAGAGGATGAACCAAGGAAAAATGGTAATTTGGGCTCACAATGTGATTAGATAGGAACATCAAAAATAGGACACCCTAGGATCTAGTGCTATAATCCAAGTTGGGAGCTATTATCTTGAGGGTAAAAGACTTAGGGGGATGGATTGGTCATAAAAATAAGGTCATGACTCAATTTGGATCAAGTTTGAAAGGCTACAGATGACTGAGAATCAGTGAAAATAAGCCTATGAGGGTTATGAGAGTAAGCAAGAGGGATATATGGATTGGGAGTTAGAAGCTACACTCAAGTTACAAATTTTGAGTTTTTATATGACTAAACTCCCCCCCTTTAGTATAGTGATGTAACAAAGTGAAATAATAGGATAAAGGAAAAAGAGAAAATTTACCTGAACTTACCTGTAAAGGTGAAGCTCATGATGTTATTATGATGTTGAGTTGTGCATAGAGAGAGCACACTATAAAGTGTGAGTCTACAAAAAAAAAATAAGAGTAGATCAGCTCCTACTAGATATACATTATCTAAAATAATAACTTAAAAAGATCGATAAGAGAGAGGAAGAGAAAGGAATGAATACACCTCACTTGGTACACAAACCAATACAAAACCTATTACAATGTTGAGTAATGTTGAGTAATGATGGATGATATTGTACCAAGAGTAATATTGTGAACATATCTAAGTGATAAATTCCCTAAAAAGTGGCTCAATAATGCAAAGGTTCACCCTTTGGATCCATCATCACCCACTAAATTAAGATAGATGATTTTGCATTTGTTGATTGATTTTTGGACTATGTGTTCAATCCCTCTAAGTAGATGGCTCAAGAATATAAAGGCTAGCAAGTCCTTTGGCTCCATCATTGCCCCATGAATTGGAGATATGAACTTATACCAATATGAAATGTATGTTGTATAAGATGGATCATAAATCCCATGAATTTAGTGTGATCTAAAAATATTGGTGTGGATAGTTGAATGTATGCTGGAAACTAGGCCACTATTGGCCACTCTGAAAGATGGAGATTAGGCTTATATAAAATCCATTATAAGATTGAGAATCTAGCTTATGTGGAAGCCACTCAATAAATAAGTAACTCAAGAATGTGGATGGTATGATTTTATTAAATCCACTCCAAAATGATTCCAACCACTTGCAAATAGAATAAGGCATATAACTACTGAGAATGTCTGGACAATGCTAAACTAGGAAAGAAAAGAAATAAATGTGCCATGCACATTTCCCCTAATCACTAATGTCTAAAACATGGATTTTAATCTATAATTTATACCCACTATCATATCTAAAATTAAAATTGAGAGCCATCATGATGGACATGATGCCCCCTATATCTAGATTCTCTGAGAAAAATGTTTACTAAAATTGTTAATTTTAAAGTGGTCTAGCTATGCAAATCTATAGTTAAACCTAATTTTATACCTACCTCATGTAAATTATATTTTTTTCTATTTGGACATGATTTTTGGAAATGGATAGTAGTTCCATTGGCATTGTAGCCTAGTCTTGGTGCTATTATCCTAGGCCAAATATGATGACTATTCTAGATTATTCATTGTCTACTTGGTTTGTTTTGTTTGGTTTTATGTTTGGTTGTTGTTTTAAATATTATAAAACTAAATTTTTTTATTGACAGGATCTCTTATCTCTATGAAAAAACCCTTATTTATTTCCCCCTCTTTTGAGGGTAGGAATGTAAACACTGTAATGACTACCCTTAGAAGTAAGAGCCCTATAAGTGTGTTATGTTGCAAAATATATGATATAGCGATGATAATTGATAAGATATCTCAAGATATAACATATTTTATATCAAGATAATTTTATATCAATATGGGTATGCCTAGATAGATATAGAAATGTAAAAGGATGTGTAATGTATTGAACTAGAGCTAGAAATGTTAGTTGTTAATTGTTAGTGGTCACAGAGAAATGGAGCATGATATCCATCATGGAATCCAAGAAAAAATATAATTCATGATTTATATCATGGAATTTTAATCAAGTGAAATTAAAAAATTAATAATCATATGATGCAAGAAGTAAGAAGCTTACAAGAGTGGCCATGGGGCCAAGCAAATGAGGGACATGGGCACATGTCACTCAAACTAGAAAGCAAGCATACAAGGCATGCTCCAATGCAACATGCATATACATTCAAAACAAGAAATGATGGTGTGTAATATATAATCACATATAATAGTAAATGCAAAGTACATTGGTAAATATCCCAAGGCACACACAAAACATAGAAGCAAAGGACATTGACAAATGTCCTAAGGCACATATAGGAGAAAATAGGAACTAAAAAATGCAATAACATCAAGTTATGCTAAGAAAGAAAATAAAGCATGTAATAACTAGAAATACAATTGCAACTAACTAATCAAATACATAGGGAAGGTATGCAAGACATGTTAGTACAAGACTAGGTATATGCTAAGAAATACACAAGTGTTATATACTAGTGAGATGTTGATATAGTAATCTATGTAAGCTAGTAAGTAATGTACATTAACATGATAACTAGAGTGTGTGGTTTAGGAATGACATAACATGGATGGTGTAGTCGTGTAGAAGATGCCCCCAGTGGTTATATATATATTGATGTGTGTCGTGATGTAGAATTAGGATGCCCCATCAATGGGTAAAGTGAAGCAATCAAAGAGATAGATGTCACTGCATGCACTCAAAAGAGATCAAGTGAAGCATGGTAATATAGATAAATTGACAAACAATAGCATATAATAACAAATGTAATTCTATCATGATAGTAGAAATGTAAAGAATAGATAATGCATACAATCAAAATGTTTTTGAGTTATTTGTATATTTTTGTATTTTGAAATATTTGAATGTTTTTAAATTTTTGATATAAGCTATGTAAAATCAAGAATAATAAATTACGTAAATGTAAGAAAGGAAATGGTGATAATAATTGATGATTCTCATGGGAGACTTGCTATTATGGTGTCTTATATCAAGAAGAGAAACCATGGGTGATCATGAAGCATGATGAAAATACTAAGACTATGGATCTAAAAGTTATATATGCTATAAATGCTTTGAAATATATGAATTATAAACTAATTTTTGGGTTCCCCTATAAATCTAAGAAGTGGATACAATTGTAGGGCTCTTAAGGACTCATCTAGTAGTAGGAGAAGTTCTCTAAACATGTGCACTACGAGTAGATGTATGATATCTCAATGATACTACCATGGGTGTGAACACTATATCTAGAAGCTATCTAAAATCTTGAAGCTATGGAGGTGTATGAACTCTTTGTGTTGGTGATGGATGCCTCAACTGCGTCTAAATTATAACTATAGGAGGAACTATAAATGGTGGCAAAATTGAAACTAATGGAAAAATTGAAAATAGTGGCAAAATTGAAACTAGTGGCAAAACTAAAATTGGTGGCAAAACTAAAACTGGTGACTACAAAGTAGAAGATGGATCTGAATTGGGGAGTGGTAACTCATATGGAACTCCACCAACTATAAAAACCTAATTATCATGAATGAATTTCATGCATCTATGAGCTATAGAAGGTACTACTCAAAGTTTCTAAATCCATGGTTGACCAAGTAACATATAAAAAACTCCTACATTTGGAACTATAGTGAATGGTGTGGCCATGTGTGTTGGAATAACCTATAAATGAAGTATGATCTTACCCAATTAAATCTATTTGTGCCTACTAGATATACTAATAACTATGTCTATTAAGGTAATATGTTGCTTGGAATATCCCAAATACTATAATAATGTCATAGTGTACATGTTCACACTGGATCTATTATCTATGAAAACACTACAAATAGGATGATTATGAATGTAAGCTATGACAAAGAGTGCATGATAATCTAAATCATCCTCAATGATCTCTTGCTTTGAGAAATATATGAAAGGTCTACCTGGAACTATGGAATTGTATACACCAATCATGTTTCTCAAAGGATGTGATTCAATTGGAGGTGTCATGTATGTATTTGGTGGTGGATGTGCATGATATGAATGGTGAACCCTTGATGTGTCCCTTGTTTCCTATTTTTAATGTTGTGGAAAAGGATCTGAGAAGATTTTCAAAGCTTTATCCTATGTTTGTTTTGCCTAAGGAGGCTCAATTGAAGTGCTAAGATCAATATGTTGTCATCCATTAAATCCTATAAATTGTGTCTTAAACTGATACATCTATTTTTTATATGTCCTAGCTCCCTATGAAACTCACAAAATCCATTTTTATCATATCCTCATGGAAAAGGTTTTATTGGGTAAACTTCTCAAATAGGAGGGAGAGATATGATGTTACATTCTATTAATTGCTATAAAACTCTAGCTAGAGAAACCGGTAGATTGGTAAATGTATACTAAAGAGGTGCTGATAAAACCACATGCTGAGGGGGCTCTGAAGCCATATTAATTGTCATTTGATTATGAGTCTTGTTATCATTGACCTTGACCTTGTATGGGACTTTGTTATTACTCTTGTTGGTGGTTTCTAAGATACTTATGTACTTGAGTTTTCCCATTGAAATTAACTTGACTTCTCTTTCCTTTAGTGTGTGACACAATTAATTGAAGGAAGAGAATATTTTGAACATAATCGATTCATGAAAAACTGGTAAGAGAATCTATTTGAAGATATATTACAACTCTTGATTGACTATGGGGCTAGTCATCTTAGCCAAGATAGTCTTATATCAAAGAACATAATCTATGAGATGCTCATTTAACCTTTGTTTCTATTGTGCAAATTGGGTGTATGAAACCTTATCACCAATGTTAATGATGAAATTAGATAGGAACATATTTTCTAAAGGATTGAATGTACTGACTGAATGATTCAGTAAACTATAGAACCATTGTAAATCATAATCCTTTAGGCTGTATGGAAAGAGCTTGGTAAGTATCCATTTATTTGGTACATAGTCCAAGCATGTTGCATGAAAATATCTCAAATGTGTCTCTAGATCAACCTTACCATCATAAATAGTAAACTTGGGTTTAACAAAACCTTTTGGTAAGGGTGTGGAATAAATGTGATGTGCCAATGATGTATGCAGTAGAGAAAAAGAATCCAAAGCCTATGTAGGTCTATAGGTACCTTGCTCAATATGTAACACCTTGGATTGAAGAGATCTTATCTATTACACAATGGTTTCCACATTAGGAGACAAAGATGTACTAGCTATATATGGTGGCATAGAAGAAGGTTGGGCTGCTATAGGGGTGTTGAGACATAGTTGCCCTTGTAGTGTCATTTACAATTAGATGCACTATGATTGGAGAAGATTGACCATTGTTTACTCTTTGTTGGTCTTCTTAGAGTATTTTGAGCATGTCATCTTGCATGTCATTGTGTTTGGTTCAAAGTTATTGAAGTTCCCTTTTATCAGTTTCATCAAAACCATTGTATTGGGCCATTGTTAAGGTAGGAAAACAATTTCAAATATGTTTAAATTTTTTACAAAAATTTGTAATAGGAAAAGTGATATAAAATACAAGTAATGAATATAGAAAATGTAGAGTCCTAAAAATATGGAATTGTAAATAGTCAAAAAAGGATATAAATCTCAAAAACATGTAAGATGATACCTCAAGAAGTGATTAGGAATTGGTATATGCAACTAGGGTTTGGAGAATGATATTTTTACGAAATACTATGTAATTTTGAAAATGAAATTAGATTTTTGATTGAAATGTGTGACTAAAAATTCAAAAAAAATTTGGAAATACTTAATTTAATAGGACCTAGTATGTGTAACTAGGGTTTTGATAATTAAATTTTTGCAAATTACTATGGAATTTTGAAAATGAAATTATATTTTTGATTTAAATATGTAACTAAAATTTTAAAAAACTATTGGAAAATGCTTGATTGAATAGGAACTAGTATGTGTAACTAGGGTTTTAAGAAAAACATTTTTTTGAAATTACAATTAAATTTTGAAGGGATTTTTTTATTTTAATATGCTAGTAAAAATTTAGAGAATTGTTGGAAAATTACTTGAAAAATATTGGGACCTAGTATGGGTGACTAGGGTTTGAAAGAAAATTATTTTAAAATTTACTACTAAATTTTAAAATTTGAAATGAATTTTTCATTTAAATATTAAATTATAAATTTATAAGAAAAACTATTATAAATTTTATCCTAGGGTTTCTAGGGTTTTTATGTGCAAACGAAGTAAGTCAGGTTCACCAAATGTTTTAACAATTTTTAGAATAATTAGGGCTTTATTCTTAATTTAGTTAAAGGGTATAGACTAAAAAATTAGTAAATAATATATGGTAAATAATCTAATACTTTTTGAAATTTATTGGTAATTATAGCTTTTCTAAAAATAGTTATAAGAGGGAGAAAATAAGACTAAATTTAAACTATGTTTATCTGATTGAGACAAGATTTGATATTAACTATGTAAGCTTAGGACACTATCAAAAATATGGTTTTGAATTTCATCTTATGATTGTTCAAGATCACTAAAAGTGGATAGGAGTGGCACCAACACTATAGTCTTTGTTTGAAACTGTTGTCCTGAGGATCTAAGCTTTCTAGGTTTTGTTCAATAGGTCTGTGTGGCCCTATCTCTAAGGTTTGGGCAATTAGAAGTCTATAGATCTCCCTTTAGAGTAGATTTTTTATTCAAACCCTATATTCTAATGTAATGTTACCAATTTAGAACAAGAGGGGGGTTTAGTGTGTGTAATATTCATTGGGCATGGATCCACACCCATTGTATCAACATGCTGCCTACATACCAATACTCTAAACAGGTATCAAGCCATATGTAGTTCTCCCTTTGAAATTTATTGGTGCAATTTTGATATGAGAATGCAAGGAAATTCTAAACTAAGTGTGCTTGAGATGACTAGGGATTGGCATAAGAATTCAAATAAGATGGAAATAATATTGGATGGTTGCATGTAGAGAATAGGTAAATGTGCTTGAGTAGTCTTACTTGTTTTCTTTCTTACTTTGTGATATTTTACAGCACTTTCTATATGATATTTGAATGGGATTATATAGGGATCTATTGGTCATGGGTTAAATACAATCACACTAGGCTAACACTATGAAGAGGAGGAATCAGGGGAAAATGGTAATATGGGCTCAAAATGTGATTGGATATGAGCACCAAAAAGGGGACACCCTAGGGTATATCACTATAGTCCAAGCTAGGTGCTATTTTCCTAAGGGTATAGGACATGGGAGGATGGATTGGTTATGAAAAATGATGTTTTAACCATTCCATATAAAAAATGAGATCATAGGACACAAAAGGAGCTAAAAAAATTTCTTTGGTCTTAAAGACACCTAAATCCAACTCAACTTTTTTCAAAAATTCATAGATTGGTACCCTTTTAATTGTACTAAACTCAAATTTCCATCCTTATTTGATCTTAACAAGTTTAAAATTAAACTTATTTTCTATAAAAAATGAAATAAAGTTATATGTTGCACTAAAACAAATCAAGATAGACACATTAGGACAAGTTATAGGACCTATAGTTTCAATCAGAGTAGTTTGAAAAATAATATTTCAATTGTAAACTATTAAATACACCCTATGGATAGTTTATTGTCCAAGTTTTAGTTTAGTAAATCCTTTTGGTAGTGTTTATCACCACATTCCTAACACTATATAGTTCTTGGTGGTAAAATAAGAATAGTTTTAGATCCCTTGGCTAGTCCACATTAATTGTTTTGGATCTGATTTATGTTGTTTGACCCTATTTTTTAATGAGTTATGGGATTTAAATTTTTATTTTTCCCTTGGAACTTACTAAACCCACTACTTCTCCTAGTAATCATGTGATTTTGATCTAATTTCTTAAAAACTTTAGGAGAGGGGGAGATATTTTTGGCTTTACTCTACTTCTTACTCATCTTAAAATATTATATTTCCTTTTACCGATACTTTTCCTTTTGTTTTATCATATGGGTAGACTCAGATGTAGGCACCAAAGTATTTATATTAATCATATTGACTTTATGAATCAATACCTTTTTTAGTCTATGTTTAGACTTTGTTATTTTAGTCTCTTTGTAATGCATATAGTTTACATGATGCAGTAGATTAAGAAACTTGTGTTCATACTCAATGATAAACAAGTTTTCTTGTGTCAACAACTAAAAATTAATGATATCATGTTCCTTAAATTTAGAACTTAAGTACCTCTTATAAAATTTCCTCTAAAAAATTTCTCAGGTAAAGGTCATGGGATGATACCCCTCTAAGAAATAAATATGGTTCCACCATAAGGTAGTAGAACCAACCAAATGATAGGATACCACTATATATTTCACATTAGAGCATACATTATGTAGATTGAAATAGTTTTTCAAGTGTACAAGCCATGCATCAGTTGCATCCCTAGATTATTCACCTAAAAAGGTAAGTGGAGGAAGCTTCTTAAGCTCCTTTATTATTGGGTCTATCACTGCCAAGGGAAGCTATTGGATTAGTTGATCCTCTCCTCATTAATTTTCCATCTCATGAAAGCCTTTTTGAGTAACATCCTCAATGTTATTAAACATGTATTTATGAATTTTAATCTTTCCTTGAATGACATTCAAGGCTATCAAAATCCCATTTAATACCTTATATTTTTTGTTAGATTAGTTGCCTCTAACTGAAGTAGCATTATGAAATTCACTATTTCTATCAACATTATTAATGCAAGGTGGGTCAACTATATTGTAATTCAAATTAGGAACACCACAACCTCTACCTCTATTTCTACATCTACCTCTTTTAGGGTTGTTATTAACCTGGTTCTTATTGGCATTGAAAATTTCTCTAGATCATATTATAACCATCCAAAGGAGTCAAAATTTAAATATTAATGTAGGGTACATATTATTAATTTTTTTTCCAAAGTTCCTTAGAGTAGAAACCATGATCTGATGCCAATATAACTAACCCCATTTTTTAAATAAGTTAAATAGAGTGTTATAGCACAATAAATATTAGTAAATGACATCACAAGTCTATAATTAAACTCAGACTTGATAATAAAAAATAGACCACCAAGATAATTTCAAAATACAACTCCCCTAAAATTATATCTTATCGAGTGGAACCTATAATAAAGTGGTTCATCCCTTGTAATATATAAAGATCAAAATGTATAAACATATACTGTACCCTTATAAATTCCATCCTAGATATCTATGCAATGTATTATTTATTATAAAACCAACTTATAAGACTTAAATTACTTTATTTTTACAAAAGTAGTTTACAAAAATCAAGTGAGGTATAGGGAATTTCCATATTCCACTAGTCTTTTTTCATTAAAAATTAATAATTAATAGAAAATAAATCTAAACAATAATAAAATGAATTTTTTGATTAAGGAATATTCATGATCTATCATATAAACCCCAATAAATATAAACATAATTATAGTATTTAGTTGAAAAAAACATTAGCTAATTTTACACCTAATGGAAAATATTATTATCCAAGTACCAAATACATTTACAATAAATTATTCATACCTTTCATCAGATTAATTCCACATTTTCATAATCATGAAGCAAAACAATAGTTACTTATTCATTACTCATAATTTAATAATAACACATGTTATACTAGATTATAATTATTAGCCAAAATAGTTCATGCCATAAGAATAAAATGAATGAATTACATTCAATGTTACCAAACTGATTTAAGTTCACTTTTATCTTTAGGTCATGACATCAAATAATATGCATCTATATTTACACCATAATAACCATAACCTTGGAAACATATTAATATTAAAGCTCATAACTTAACCCTTCATTATTGCACATCTCATTTAGATAAAGTTCTATCTAGGGAAATGTTATTAATTTGCATCTAATAGTTATCCATATGTGAGTGAAACAATATAAAAATATTATAAAAGCAAGTACACCTAATACATTTAATTTAAATCAATTTGATTCTAACTGGGAAGGATATAATGAAGACTTTCTTATGAATGTGAGATAAAGTTTTCCCTATATCTTATGTTTTTTTGTCCTTGAGTCATAGAGTCAATATTATAAAAATAAGGTAAACCATTTGTTTACTTAAAAATCACATTAATTAATACACATATTGCACAAATAAGGTTATGCAATTAATATAAATGCATAATTTCAAAACAACAAAAGTTGATCTGAATATACAATATTATAAATCATAGTTGCCCCTAAATTATGACATTTTAAGGGATAAAGACAAGTCAAGAAATAGGTAATGAAAAAAAATAACCATATTTATTAAACAAAACTTCTGATAACCATCATTTCAAATACACCACTACACCATTAAGTGTTTACCAAGACAACACCATCATCAGGAAAAAAAACAACTTTAACAATAATGAATTCAACTATCTTAAACCAAATTTGAAATACAAGACAAACATGAATAATCTCTAGGATTAGATGCATTAGTAAATAAAACACTAAAATATGAAAACCAAATTTATTTCTAATTTATTCCATAAATAACTGCCACTGCTATATTCTTTCTTCCTTTTCATTCTAACTAAACATTCAATAATTCTTATGAAATACAAATGAGACATTCACACATTTTCAATTTAGTTAACCATATCTACATATATGGTAAAAAATTCTAGTATATGATGTCTATAGGTGAATTATAAAACATCATTCATGGTAACCATCAACATTCAATGCAAAATCATATTTTACACTGAGCATTCCTTATAAGCATACATATTGAATAACTATGACTCAAATGTAAAAGTAGCTAAAATGATCTATATCTAGTCAACACTTTCTATCCATTTATACAAGGTGTATACATTCCAAACGCAATCAATAAAACAAACACTTTAAAATTGACCCAAGTAAATAATTAAAATCAATATAGTTTTTAGTCGAAATGGGTCACAAGAATATCATCTAAATGAAATTATAGTCAATCAATAAATTCTAGAAAGTTATCAAAATGACGTATTCAAAGTATTAAAAAATCATATTCATAACTAATAAGGACTATATAATCATAATGTAAAATAATATTCTAATGAAAAATCATTACCAAAAAATCCATGCTACTAGAGTTTTTATAACCTTTCCTAATGATTTATCATGATAGTCAATGACAAGTAAATACAAATGCTAAACATTCACGCTATGTAATCTAACACAATGAATTTACAATCAATCATAAAGACTAAATAAATCCAACACAATAAAACCATCATATCGTTTATGCATTCTACAATGGTTAATCCTAAATAAAAATGATTTGAATTTCACAACAAAAATTCCACATACTTAAATTTGATTTGTAGTAATCACAACATATGTCAAATAGTTTGCCCAAATAATTTTAGTAAAATGAATAGAGTCCAAAACCTTAAATATGGAGATTTTACCATCACCAAAATAAAAAAATTACTTAATAAATAGAGTGACGAAATTACCTAATAAATTACTCGTGCAACAAATTAAATACAAATGGATTGAATGCCTTGTCTTAGTCTACATTATCTTTGAATCTTACCCAAGTAATCAACTTACATATAATCAAAGTTGAAATCATGAATAAACCATTCTAAGATTAAAATGAGTCCAAAATAACCAAATTACATAATCAAATTACTCATTAATGACTATTCAAATATCAATCTAATGTTTTATAAAAAAGTTTTAAAGAAACTAACTTGATGGATCTTATCAATATTTAACCAATACATTAAATAGCCCATTACCCTTATATACAAGTATTTATAGGATAAACAAATTTCAATAATTATATAAATGAATACATGACCCATTAGTTTACACATTACCTTTAAATCTTTATGCAATTATCATTTGAAGACTTACATAGTCAAGTATGGGTTTGAAGGTATTATCTTGAACCGTATAACTTTTTTACAAACAAATATAAAATATATTAACTACATGATATTTACAAAAATGGATTCAAAGAGGAAATACAAGTAACATATAAAATTGGGCATGATATTATTGAGCTCAACTCTAATGATTCATTATAACATTGATATAAAACTAAAAATCATCATAAAATCCATGCATAGGTGAATGAAATAACATCAAGATTGTAAAAGTCCTACCTAGGTTTCCATATATTCCCCACATTGGTGGCCCTAGACACCTCTTCCATTATCTTGATGGTGGAGCTTAGCTTACAGGGTGGTGGAAATGATGTTCAAGTTTCCATAAACACATGACAAATCCAAAAAGCAAAACCACATACATAAAACACTTTCACACAAACCCTAAGTGTTTATTCCATGGATGGAAGTTCTCAAAAAAAACCATGAACATATATGCCATGAAAAATTAGGGTTTGAAATATGACTAAAAAAACTCCAAAAAAATAAAATAGTAAATAACATTTTCAACATAGCCCAGTATAATGAAACAAATGACATTATTAGAAAATTTACATGTAAAACATATTAAAAAATAAACTTTAAGTTCTTAAATAATTTAAATTTGTTATAATTACCTTTATTATAATAATAAACTCAAAAAAATCAATACACAACTTACTTTTTTGAAGTATCACAGTCTAGTTATTCCTTATTTTTCCACATGAGAGAGTTCCTTATATTTTATGTGCTTTCTCACACTATATGCATGTGTCTCTCTTGTGGAAAAGTGATTTTAATACTGATTCAAAGTATATATTTTAATTTGAATATCTCAAGTCATGGTTCAATAAAATGGATGCAATAACTCCTTATAACACCATGTCTTCTATTTCTTCAGGTAGAATTATAGTCTTCCCACTAATAGTCTCCACCTCAACAATATCATACAAGTCATAAAATATTATATGGATACTATTGGTGAACAATATTATGTATACTTCATATTGATAGGTATGGTTCCTCCATAATTATCACTCATAACCAAACATTAAAATAATAAACTATAACCAACTTTGAATCAAAAGCCACTGACACAAACCCTAAGTCAACCATGCATACACCATTGCCATGTATATGATGTCCATGGTTCCAAAAATGCATCATTTATAATTATAAAATTATTATAATGTTAGAATAAAAATGACTTAGGGCCAGGTGAATCAGTATTTAAAACTTTCTTCTCAAATCCACTTAAGCAGTTATCAATATATAGATCAAGAAATGTATAAACAATTAATTATACAAGTATAAAATAAGATTTGCACAAGTCAACACATTATATATGTGAGAAAACATAAATAAAATTAAAACCAATTGATATATACAAATATACTATAGTCTTATAATACAAACATCAACTTTACTAAAACACCAACTTCATATGGAGCACTGACCCCAACTAGTTAAGAATCAACTCAGCTAGGCTTTAACAAGCACCCGCTTACAAGGAGGAACCAAATCATCCACATAAAAATTTATTTATCACCTTAAAATAAACCTATTTTATCATATCATATATGATGATCTCCTTGCTCATCTCTTTAAACACTTCTTTCCCTCTCAAAACTGGTCTCTAGTCTTCTTCGCTCAACTAGCCCTCTTCTTGATTTGATTAGGTAGAATGACCTTGATTATAATTTATAGAATCTATGTAAATTTTTCATCACTAATAATATATCCTATTATTATTTTTTACAATACATCATTATGCTATGTAATATACTTCCTTCTTCGCTTGCACTCTTCACCCTTGAATAGGCATAAAAATGCCTAGTATTTATACAAGTTTCTTGTTCATATCCTTCTTAGTCAGCCAAACACCCTTACCCTCTTATTTATTACATGAAATTAAAATTATGATATATAATATACATGGATAAAATTTTATTTGAGTCCCTTTATGTTTGATCTTTCTCAAATAGGCCTTATCTCTCATGTAGGTCTCATTGAGTCCTAATCCCATTAGGCCTACTTAGCACACACTACTCTTTGATCTTATTAGAGAAAATAAAAACAATTTAAATAGTATAAACACATCATATGATATCCAAATATACCCATAATTATATAATTTAGGCTCCATATCACTATTTATCTCAAACCACTTCTTGGAGCATATCATTAGTACTCTTCATATTAGGCTTGTGCATACCTAGAAAGTTTGTCTTGAATAATTGAAGTATAAACACAAATTTTACAAAAAAAATAGAAAAAAATACATATGAATAATATAAATGACCTTAGTATCATAAAAATATTAATTATACTTCATAACTCAAGGTAAAAAGACTCAAACTCTTCTCTACAAGTAGCCCACTCAGAACTATCAACTCATCTCAAAATATAGTCATGAAGACTTGAACTTAAATCCTTGAAAGAATAATCCATATGATAAATTAAACATTTAATTTATTATTTATAATCTATATATCAATCTCATGTACAAATATTACAATTTATAATGCCAAATATTGGTCTTGTAGACCAATCTTTTGTCTTCAATACACATGGTCAAACCTGAACCAGTCAGCCCATTTTGGATTCATTATTTCAATCAATTTTTATAACTATAAATAATTATTTAGATAATTTATAAGACATATATGTCCCATAAAAAAACATAATATTTATTTTATTCTTCATATTAGGGTAGAAAGCCTCTAACTCATCACTGCAACATGCTTACTCAAATCTACCAATTTACCTTCAAACATAGTCATGGTGATAATGAACTTCAACACGTGTAGATAATTTTAGAGAATATTGATGATTTTGGATTATACTTTTATATAATTAGGTAACTCTTAGATATAAATATACCATGGTTGAGTGACAATATTCATCTTGCAGACTAATCTCACAACCTTACACCTTCACTGTCTCATCTGTACTAGACAAGTCAACTTATGAGAAACATTTTCAACATATCACTTGACCTAAAAAACATATATCCAAAATTATAATTTCTTAAAATTATTTAAAAATACCTTAATGAAATTATATTCATCCCTAGTCAATGATAACACTTCCCTAATCAACATCTCATTTATGCCTGGTTTTCTCACTATCTGCACCATCAGCCCTTTTAGTGATAGGTCAACTTGTATGATTGGTTTAGATTACCTGAGATCTATAAATTACTTAGAAACCACCTTGGACATACATTAAAATTATCAAGATTTAACCTTCATCCATATATTAACTTTGACTTTATCAACTTTGACTATTATAGTAAATATATGAGAAACAAGGCTTTTCATATAGGGTTCGCTCACTCATGTAAAAAAATAATCACACTTAGAGGTGCTTGGGTGAGTTTAATACAATATAAAATAATTTGCATATCCATTAAAAACCATTATAGTTTATTTTTATCAAGATCTTTCTCATTGGGTCAATGTTAGGGTTTTAGAGAGGGTTAACACTATTTCTAGTGTTAACTATTGTTCATAAAGCTTATCCCCTTGTTCTAGAAACTAATTATTTTAACTTTGAGATAGTACCCTTACCCATATACCATTAATATATGAGGTTCACATGTAAATGTTACACATGCCAATGATTACTTGAAATTTATTTTTAGGTTCAGAATCCCTCATTTTGTGCACATAAGAGACCTTAAAACACTTTTTATTTCCTTAAAAATCAAACTTTGACCTAAAACTTGGTCAACATACCTAGGACAACATATATCACCACTAAAAATTCTCACATGCTCATTATTACCTTGTAAACTCATACTCATACCTTATTTGGCCACCATATCTCTCTTTGATTTCTAGGCTTTGACTTGCAAGTCACATTAGGCCTTGAAAATAAACTTGAATGTTATTTACATGCACTCTCAAAAAAATTAAAATTATAAAACAACATATCAAATTCTCAAAAATTTCTTTTTATCTTTCATAGGCCTAGACAACACTTCATGGAACCTCATTAGGTCAGACAGAGTCTAGAACTAGTCTAGTTGCATGATAGATATATAAATCCTACTCTTATAGGCTCACCTTGAAACACACCTAAGTGTTTTAATACTTCACATGCATACTTTAACAATCTTATACAACCTCTTATGCCTGTATGCATCCATATCACTAAGCCACCATGCTCATACCATGTCAAAAGGTTCCTTCATGCTATGTTTAAACACTTGACGACTTTGATAACTGATCTTGAAACACTCTTTGATGATTATACACTTTTCTCACATGAATCAAATTATCCTTAGCCAATATAATACATCTACACACACTATTGTTATTACTAGGCTTATTAAGACACCTAGTACTCCAAACATGCTTATCTTAACCTGATCATCAAACCTATTTATGATAACACTAATAGTCATCAAGATGATCTAAACCATGACATTGACCCTAGAATAATACTTTGGTTTCCTTAAAATTTTATGTCAATAGAAATACATGAGGTTTCCTTCAAATTCTCTCATATCACATTATTCATATCTCATTGATCACTCACCATACATATTTACTAGATGCACCTTGGCATCTATGACATAAAACTTGACCTTGACATCAATGATATCAAACTTGACATAAATAACAACACTTGTCAATAGACTCCCCCTTTGTCATTGATGGAAAATCATTATTCAAACTTATCACTCTCATCTCCCTTAGTTTGTTTAATCTCCCTTCTTGTACTTTATACCCCTTTGACATTAATGATAAAGCATCCTTCATAGATTACCATATGAAACCATACCTTCTTGAAATATAAGTTCAACACATAAAATATCAAGTATTAAAGTAACATGATCCCCCTTACTTCATGCATAAATTATTCAAATGAACTTAGATTACAAGACCACTTCTCAACATAGATCAAGCTCAATTAATCACCTGAATAGATGCCCCTCAAACCAAGCATTCACCATGCTTCTGCTAACTAAAGAATGTCTTCATGAAGCATAATGAAGTCACCCATTTCCATAGGGCACTAAAACAACACCAATTTAGGAGATTATCAGATCTCCATGCTCTCACAAGATTGAATGCCCTTTAATATTATTTTGGACTTGATTGACACTATAGGATTGATCTCTTCATCAACCATTTGATCATCAATGTGGGCTGACAACATGCACTCATGACTTGATTTTACATCTAAATCATGCTCCATCACAACAAAGAGTCCACTTGAGCTTGTAGGTTTATCATGGCCCATCTTAATTATCTTTTGTTTCCATACATTCATTTGTCTTCTCTCTAGAACTCTAGAGGCTTCAAACCTCTTGTTTTGATTTGATGACCTTATAACCTTGTTTGAACATAATCTTGAAATGTGTCCTACATCATGAAAACTATAGAAAACCACCTTATACATACCTCTTGATTGATTTGAGCTATGATTCCTTCCATAGTCCCATGAGTACTCATTCTTAGAGGGTCTTTTACACTCTCTTTCTCTATGAATAAAATAATTACACACAAAAAAATAACTATTTAGTGAGTTGGCATACCTTATAGCATTGATATATTTGATAGGTCTTTTCATGTTGACATTCTTGTCTTCAACAATATTCTCCTTGACATGAGTTGCCTTCTTTTAGTATTATTTGAAACCAAGACCTATTTTTTCACTTGCATACTTTTGAATACTCAAAATATCATCTAAAGCTTTAATACTCCTTTCAAACTTCACAAAGGTCCTCATCTTGATAGATAATTGATATAACTAAAATTTTAAGGATTCTATTTCAATTTCATACCTAGTTCATTCTTCTTCTTTAGCCTTTAGGCTTGTATTGAATACCCTCATCTGTACTTCAACTTGATTGATGATTTCATCATACTCTTTAAATGCATTATGTAGAGTAAAAAACTCTACATTTTTCATTTTTTGAGTTTCAGTTATGCACTCTAAGTTTTGTCCCTACGTGCTTTGGTTCGAGACAGTGAAGTTTTTGACTCAAAGCGTGAGCTCAATTTTATTTTCACCTAAATTTTGTCTAAGTGTCAAAATTGAGCAGAAGCTGCCAAGTGTCATCAGTTGAGGCACATTTCTTAATTTATATAAGTTGGTCAAAATGTGCCATGTGTCCTATAGTAACTCAGTGGAGTGAAACAAGTGTCATCATCCACGTTTCACGTTTATTATACATTTCAAAAGCTTCTTTTAATAAGCTTTTCTCAGTGTCAAGCGAAAGGCACCAAGTGGCAACTATGGAAGGTTTCAAGTGGTTTTTGAGAAAGCAACAAAAGATGCCATGTATCCCTAGCTGAAGAAAGTGGAACTCACCATGTGTTAACATTTGAAATATCTTCATTTTGTTTCACTGATAAGTAAAGACTGTAGTGTGTCTCAGGTTTTATTTCTAAGGCAAGCAAAAGTCACCAAATGTCACCATCTATGTAAATATGAAATGAGACCTAAATATTTCTATAGTATAGACAGAGTGATGCAGAGACTAACACGTGTCACCTTCCACAAGATTCTCAAAAGGTAGCTAAAAGTAGCAAAGATCGCCACATGTCCCTTGTTAAGGATGCACGAAAAGTGCCATCTATCCATGTTCCCTTTTTGAAGTGGCTCGGGTGAGAAGTATTGTGGGTTGCATTTTCTATAAGTGGTTAAATTTTTGAAGAAGTGGAATACAATAGACGTCAAAGATGGAACACTCCTAAGCAAAGATATAGTAAAGTATAGGTTACACGAAAGGTGCCATGTGTCTTTGGTAAGTGTTGCAGAACATGCCAAGTGTCATTTTCTAGTGCCTCCTGACTAATAATAAGGTTTTAAATTAGAGTAAGTGAAGCAACCAAGTGTCCTCTCTTGTTTGATAGTGGGAAGAGTTTTGTGTATCTATTTTAGCTAATGAACTTGCAGGAAGATAGAACATTTTAGATCTAAGAAATATCTTGTGTTAGACACTTCTAATTTAGTTAGAGTTCATTTAGGCCATTGGATTGGGAATGTTTAGGAAATTTAGAGCTAATCCAATGCTATAAATAGGGGTGTAGAGATCACCAGAATCATCAAAAGATAGAGAGAATTTTTTATGAGAGATTATTGTCAAGAGTTTTTAGACTTTTTTAGCTGTGATCAGGAATATCATTTGCCTTTGTTCTATTTTCTTGAGTTAGAAAGTTTATGTAATTATGCATGTTTATATGCCTTTTATGTGACTAGAGAATTAATAAGAAGACTGAGTTATGTGCCTTTGTTGATATTTTTCTGTGTCAATACAAAAGTAGTCTAAGTTGTGAGCCTTTGTTTCTATTATTTTTCACCTTTTACATTGATCATGCCTTGTTCACTCTTTAATGTAATTGAATCTTACATATAGCTTCATTGTGCTCAGAATTAAGGGTTAAAGTAAATTTAGGTGCATCTCCATAGTTATATTTTCTTTCATTGCACTTGTGTTTCTATTTAATTCTTATCCATTTTCCCATTATACACTTGATATAAAGAAGAGCCAGCTTCTTTAAAATCTAGAGGTTGTTTTAGGTTGGAAGTCCCAAATTCCTAAAAATTCCCATTGTTGGTTTTAGAAACATCGCAATTTTTTTCATCAATAGTTTTTGGCACACCTGGAGGGACACCATCTCGAAGTTTCTTTCAAGACTGTATGAACCAGAGAGCTACAAGGAGTTAGAGTTGTGGACCAGTAACAAGATCTCAATTTGCTGTAAATCTAGGTATTCTTTTTCTACCCTTGTTAACTAGTCTAAGATGAAGAGTCAATCAATTTATACCAATACCAAGAGTAAATATGGGAGATCCTATACCCCCAAGGAATTATGCAAGTTAGAACACTGGCAGTCCTTTGATCCTCCCAATACCACCAGCCACTTGGGACCCTATTCTAGTAAATGCCTTGAAAGCTCTACCTAAATTTAGTGGTCAAGATTTTAAAACACCTAAAGAACATCTACAGGATGTGTCTAATGTTTGTGTTATACATGTAGTCACATAGCAGAATGTGGCTATAAGATTATTAGCAGCTCTTTTAAAGGGAAGGCTCTAAAATGGTACAGATCTTTGACTCTAAATACTATATCTACATGGGATCAAATTGGAGATATTTTATTTGAAAGGTTTGAAGAAAAGGGTGACAAGTCTTCTTTGTTGTAACAATTTATTTAAATTTAGACATATCAGTAATGATTCAGTCACTTGGAGGTCAGACTCTGCCAGAAGCTTATGACTATGCAATCAGAGCTAAAACTAATTTAATAGATGTTAGAAATTTGCCCCCAAGGCCTCCCATTCCCATGTTTCTAGAGATTACCTTACCATTTCCTGAAGAAGACCCTAATTCCATAGCCCCACCTATGTCTATGTACACATATCCTCAACAACCTGCTAAAGAACTTATCCCTACCCAGTCACTTGAGATGGATGATATCAAAAACATCTTAAGGACATTTTCAAATGAGTTAATTAACATAAAAAGATAGCATAATCCTTACCCTAAACCCAAATATCAAGGATACCAAGGGAATATATTTCCACCTCAGCCAAACTAGTATCAGGGTCATCAAAGGCAAAATAAACCTCAACCAACAAACCAATTAGTTTCAGTCCCTACACCCTCACAGATTGTTCGCCCTAATCCAAATAGAGAGATTTTTCAAGGGCAGAATAATTATACAAATGGCACCAATGCCTAGTGTTTTCCTTGTAATAATTCTCATACACCTAGAGATTGTCCCATGGGTAATCTACAATAAAAGGTAGCAAAGCAAAGAAGAATGGACGAATAATTTGTAAGTACTTCTGACACTCTAGCCTACCAGCTCCTGGTATGCAAAATTTAGTCCTAATGGCTAGATGTAAGGGATTACATTATGACAAAAAGAAGAAATAGCCCTTGAACATGTTTTTTTTTCATGGGTTGAAGATGAAGAGTCAATATTCTTGAATGAAACTTTTACTTCCAAGAAACTAGTGGTGCAATTAGACTACTATACCAGATCAAAGAGAAGGATGATGAAACAACCTAAAGTCACAAATAATGCAGTTATGGGACCTCCTCCATTTCAAAGTCATCAAAACACAATTGCTAGACAAGAAGTGCCTTAGCCAGTGCAGAACCAAGTAGTTCCTAGACAAGTTCAAGAAAAACTAAGGTACTCTTAATTTCCAAGAACCCAAATAATAAGACTAGTGAATGTGGTAGATCAGTTGAAGAGAACCCTAGCACATGTGTCAATGTGGGACATATTAGCTATTCCTGAGCAAAATACATTATTACAAGAAGATCTGCAAGGTTAAGCAGTGCCTAAATATACTAGCACCAAAGAAAGACTTACTGATAAAGAAAAGCTCAAAGATACAGTTCATCTACAGACAATAGCCCTTGTGAACAATGCAATAAAGGTAAGTAAATCCAAACTAGAGCCCTTCTATTTGACTCTAATAGTGGGAAAGAAATTTTTGCATAATGTGATGATAGATTCATGGGCTAGTACTATAGTAATGCCTAAGCAAATAACTGATGCTTTAAAAATAAAGTATGAGCCATTTCCTAGAGGAGTCATGCAGCTAGATGGAAAATCAATGCAAACAATTGGGAGAATTAAACAACTCATATTGCAATTATATACTTGCCCTAATATAATTGTCAATCAAGATGTAGTAGTCATAGATATACCCCTTGTATTTGGCCTATGTTATCCAGGGATTTCACAACCAAAATAGGAGGATATATGTCACTTGATTGGTCTCACCTCATCCTAAAAACCAAATATGGTTCAAAGATGAAAATACTATCTGAGCCATTATCTAAGGATCACATCACCAATGAACCAACCTCAAAATTAGAGGCAGCCCATGCTATGCTTAATAAGGAAGAAAAGGTATTTGTTGAAGAGTTGGGTGACTAGAGTGAACCTGATCAGGAAGAGGAAAATAACCATTTGTTAGCTATAATGCATAGTGATCCATATGGAAATTATTACTCTACTGGTCTAGGCACTTAAGTCATTTTTTATGAAGATCATGAAATCCCAAATGTTTTAAGGGAAGAAATACCAACTACTCAAGAATCTAAAAAAGATTAAGAAATCTAGACATAAAATTTTGATGGGGCTAGAAGCAAAAGTGGTGCTGGAGTAGGAATTTGTCTTATTGCTCCAAATGGGGAGAAAATTTTTAGAGCTATCTATTTCCAATTTGATTATACTAATAATGATGTTGAATATGAATCCTTAGTTCATGGGCTCATATTAGCCAAGAAAAAGGGGAAAAAGAATCTGATAGTAAAAGGAGATTCAAAATTAATGGTGAAGTAAATTAAGGAAAAGGCAATAGCAAAAAATGTAAGGATGAGATCCTATAGACATAGAATTTGGGATTTAATAGAAGATTTTGAAGCTTTCAATATTGAAGTAGTTCCTAGAACCCAAAATTTTAAAGCTGATAAGATGGCACAGATTGGCTCACAATTTGATCCAGCAGCTGGCCTATTAGTTAACAATGAGTCAGTAAAATTTATAGTAAGGCCAACTATCCCAGACAACGATGAGAATTGGCAAGTATTTGAAAATGATTCTTAGGTACTCTCATTCTTGCAATAATCAGGGGAATTTGCTGATCAATTGCAACCAAAAATTGAAGAGGCATATGAAGACCAAGTTATACAATTAAATAATAATAAGCTTCCCAAAGGCTTGATCACTTTAGAAAAACTTTTTGATCTAGAAGATGTAGGCTAAGAAGAAAAGGTTCCAAGTAAATAAAGAAGATTATTCTAAAATAGAGGTGAGTGAAGGGAGAAAATAAAAAATTGGAAATTTTGAAACTCAAGAGGAAAAGGAAAGACTAATTGACTTATGCAAAAGATATGATAGAGTCATAGCCTAGAGCTATGAAGACCTTCATGGATATAATAGAGACATCATTCAGCACACAATAGAACTAACTAAAGGATATAAGCTAGTCTGATATAAGTAGAGGCCAGTAAATCCAAGGATTGAATCTCTAATGGTGGATGAGTTGCAAAAACTTTTAGATTCTAAAATAATTTTTCCAATCAAACACTCAACCTGGGTATCAAATCTAGTGCTAGTCAGGAAAAAGAATGGTGACATAAGACTCTAAGTAGATTTCATAGACTTGAATAGAGCATTTGTGAAAGATCACTATCCCTTGCCCTCTATGGAAAAAATTCTACAGACTGTGGCTGGATCAAAGAGATTTTCCTTGCTAGATGGTTTCTCTAGAAATAATCATATTTGGTCGGTTGATGAAGACCAATACAAGACTTCTTTTACTACCAAATGGGGAACATTTGCATATGCTAAGATGCCATTCAACTTGTCAAATGCTAGAGCTACTTTTCAAAGAGCTATGGATGTAGCATTTGGGGAACTTATAAATAAAATCATCTTGACTTATCTGAATGATCTTACTATTTTTTCCAAGAATGTTGTTGATCATTTTGATCATTTAGAATCTATTTTTAAGAAATGTCAAGAATTTGGAATATCCTTGAATCCTAAGAAATGTATCTTTCGTGTACCTCAAGGCAAATTATTGGGACATGTAGTATCTAAAGAAGGAGTTTCTATAGATCTAGAGAGAGTTTCAGCCATAATGAACTTGCCCTTGTAAGTAAATAAGAAATTAATTTAATCTTTTTTGGGAAAGATTAACTTTCTCAGTCGGTTCATATCTAACTTTGCAAGCTTAATAAGACTAGTGACATTCTTGTTGAAAAAAGATCTAGTTTTCAAGTGGACTACAGAAGCAAGGCAAGCCTTTGAAGAGGTCAAGAAAGCAATTTCAATAGCCCCAATACTTAGAAACCCAGACTTTTCTAAGCCTTTTGTAATGTATGTCTATGGAGGAGAGCTCAGTATTGCTACTATTCTAACACAAAAAGATGATAAACAGGAGGGAGAGCATCTAATAGCCTTTTTCTCAAGGACTCTTAGGTAATACAAAACTAGATACAACTTTGTGGAGAAAAAATCATATGCTATGGTAAAAGCCCTCAAAAAATTTAGGCATATAGTATCAAGAAGTAAGATTCTGATACTTGTGGCTCATTCAAGTGTCAAAGAATACATTATGGAGGGTGAAATTACTAAAAAAAGAGTGAATTAGATAATAAAGATCCTTGAATATGATGTAGAGGTCAAACCCACTAAGTTAGTTATTGGTAGGGGGTTGTGCCAATACATGACTCAAGAACTTGAAAAGATGATACTCGAAGAAACAGATTCAGAAATAGAAAAGGAAACTGTATTAAGGATACAAGAGGTTGATCAGAACTCTTGGGTCATAAATAGGATTCATTTTATGAAATATGGGATTTACCCAAGAGAAATTCCTCAAAACCAAAGGAGATACTATAGGATGTAAGTGGTCCATTTTGTTTTAATTAAACAAGTTCTTTTCAGAAGAAATTTTTATGGAAAACTTTTAAGATGCATAGAGAAAGATGAGGCTAAGAAAATACTACATGAAACACATCATGGAGTCTTAGGTAGACATTTTTCTGTGAAGACCACAACTATAAAGATAAGTGAGGTAGGTTATTTCTAGCCTACTTTATTTACAGACTATTATCGATTGGTTAAAAAATGTCAATCTTGTCAATATTATGTGGGGATGAGAAGGAATGCAGCAATGCCTCTTAGTCCTATAATTGTTGATGAACCTTTTACTCAATGGGGTCTTGACATCAATGGAATGATAAATCTAGTGTCTATTATGGGTCACAAATGGATTCTAACTACCACAAATTATTTCACTAGATGGACTAAGGCAGTGCCACTTAAAGAAGCAACAAAAAATGTGATCCTAGACTTTTTAGGGAGTATCACTACTCACTTTGGGGCTCTTCAAACCATAATTTTAGATAATGCTAAAGCATTTTTAGGGTCTAAATTATCTGACTTTGCATTAAATCATGGAATGTATCTGAAAACTTCCTCTAATTATTACCCTTAGGGTAATGGTTTGGCAGAATCAACTAACAAGAACCTGATTAGACTCATTAAGAGAATAGGGGTTGATCATCACAAAGAGTGGCATAAAGTGCTTAATATAGCACTAGGGGCTGATAGAATTACACCTAAGCAGGTGATGAAAATGTCCCCATATGAATTGGTCTATGGCAAGCCTACTGTAATACCTTTAAGTTTGGATACTCCTACTCTCTAACTAATAAAATAGATTTAAATTGAGGAAAATGGCCCCATGTAGGTCAGAATTGCTAAAATTTTGGAAGTTCAAGAAAAGAGGGATGCAGTATGTGATTCATTAATAAAGCATCAAAAAATAATTAAAGACTACTTTGATAAAAGGACTTCAAATCCCCATTTTGAAGTAGGCTCAATTTTTTTGAAATGGCATGCAAGAGCTGCCAAGCTGGGTCAACACACTAAATTTGAAGCTTTGTGGACTAGACCCTATAAAATTTGTGCATGTAAATATAAAAATGTGTTTGAGATATAAATAATTGAAGGTGAACATGAAGAGATTTCTATGAATGGGATCTACTTGAAACATTTCAGTTAAGTTGTGTCTCTATGTATTATAGTTAGATAGTTTCCCTTTCCTTGTTGCTTTGTTTTCCTATTTTGTCTTTCCCACTCTTTCTTTTAAATAAGTGTTATTTGAACTTGTAGCCATAGCTCAGAGCCTTTTTTCAAAATTTTCAAAACTCTCAACACATTAAATATCTCCCAAATCCTTAAATTCCCCAAGGTACCTTGCACAACCACCTTGATGACATGTCTAACTCACTGTCCCATGAAGATTTAGTAAGATTTGTTAATGGTTATTTGGGTTTAATGCCATTTTGAGACTTGATGGGTTAATAAATACCTCATAACAAGATTTAAATACTATAGTGTCTCAAACATTCATGTGTCTGCTAGAAAACCCTTATTACTTGCATTTTTAGCTCATAGCCAACCTGGTTAAGTGAAAGTGCCTTACCTATTGTAAAAGATTCATACCCATTACTATAGTTCACTATTTTCAAGAATAGATATAGATATGGAGCAATCACAGTCTTCACAACAAGGTTCTATGATTTATGAATCCATTGACAAGTGTATTACAAGTAAATCATATGCTTTAGCCCATGCACAACCATTAAATACCAACCCATAGACTAGAGTCCCTGAAGTTGGTCCTGCAAATGACCCAACAAAGGTCAAAGATTTTGCAAATGGAATCATGGACCCAATTCTTTACAGAACTAGTAGCAAAACTCTCAGAGAAGGGGCACATTAAAGGTGTATTGAGAGGGCCAAAGTTGGACAATATGAAACATTCATAATGAGGATATGGACTTCACAACTGGCACAATTCATTATCCCAAGTATGAATTCATGCCCTAACTTAGTTGAAATATGTGCTAAATTATTTCAGGCTCCCTTAAATACCATACAATAGGGTCCATTCATGGTGTAGATTACACCAAAGGCTATCAGAGAAATGTTGGCCTTGTATCATGATAAGATAGCCATGTTTCCCACCATTGCCAAAATGCAAAAAATGTGGGCAAATGTCAATACTCAATTGAGGTTTCTAAAATCAAAATTGCAATTAGGTGATGATGATACTACTATGCCAACACTACCAATAACAAGAGAACAATTTGCACAAGCTAGTCAAGATGCACTTTCCATGATGGCTTTCATTTTTGGAATGAAAGATGATTTAACTGTCTATGAAGAACAAATGGCCATCCTCTTCAGATTGAAAATTGTTGACAAGACTTAGGAGTATCAACTTGATTTCTCTAAGAAAATTGCATATTCAATGGTGGAACAACTTGCCCAGTTCAAATCTAAAGGAATTTTTAGGTATTCTTCTTATCTGTTTCACTTTATGTTGTATCAAAACTCTAGCATCTTTTCCCAACACATGCATCTAAATATGTATTACCCAAGCTTCGGTCTACATAGGACCACTCCTATGTCTATATGGACACATATCTTGTCCAAACCTAGAGACCCATATGAAATCTAGGAACTTTTTGTTGCCCCTACTTTTTGTCATCTGAGCCCAGAACTAGTTGTAAATAGACTATTTCCAAGTGTCTCAAACCTTATGACCAATTGCACTATTCCTTGTGATTACTTTTTTGGATCCCATCATACTATTATTAGAGTCCATGGTTTTAGTGGGGAGCTAGTGTTGCTACCTAAGATTTTTACCCTTAGGTTTGCATTTTTAGAGGTCACTAGGAAGGTGTCTATGGTAGATGACGAATATGGTTCTTAGAAGAAAAAGAGGAAAATGTATGATGTTCCATGGGTAACAAACAATATGGCCCTAAAAGTTAGAGATGCTAAGATCATGTTGCTGAGAAAGCTAGCCTTCCTCAGTTTCTCTCTAATTGAAGATAAATAAATATATTACCCAAATGGTTTCATAACTTCATGGATTAGGACCAATAGGGTTACTTTCATAATTGCACATGAGGGCCATCCCTTTTGGGAAAATAGGAAAAATCCTAGGGAAGATATTCCCAATTTTTATGTTGAATTAATAAATTTACCCCTTCAACAAGATAGACCATGGGAAACTTTTTATGTTAAGTAAAGGGATTTTGACCCTAAAATTATAATGACTTCTAGTTTAAAAAGAGAATTAAAGAATAAAGACTAGAATGTTGAGAAAATAGAAGCCTATTGGAAATATAGGTAAGAGATTTGTGAGACAACTCACTCTTTTGGAAATGTGGATATAGATGAGAAATGGGAGGAACTCTAGGATGAATGTCATCTATCTCCTATGTCTAGCCCTGATACAAGCAATTTATAGACACAAGGTGGAGAGCTAGAAGCAAGAGCAGAATTCAGTCAAACATCACAGGCCCCAGTGCAAAATTCAGTGACAATCACTGTAACTATTTGGCCCCAATCTCTCAATACCATTGAAAAAAAAAGAGTGTGGTATCTTCATCACCAAAAGCTTCTCCATTAGCGTCAGTCCTTGAGGTTCCCAATTTTAAACAAGCACCACTAGCAACAGTGTTAAATGTTGAAGAGAAGGGAGCATAACAAAAAGAAGAAACACCAAGGAAGCATAAGAGGCTGAGGTTCCAACTTTATTCAAAGGAGAGGATAGAACCCTCACAAAACCAATCATAGAGTGCTTTGGTTGCTCCTCAAGTAAGTATTATTTCTCCTCGTTCTCAATCTCTCTCTTCTCCTATAGGGGTGATGATTCCATCAGGCCAAATAATGTCTACTGTCACCTCTGTTATGCCCATTTCTCATTTTTCCCCATCTATACATACTTAGGCTATATCATTGCCTCACTTTTCCCCCTCTATTCCTAAGAAATCACCTCCTCAGATTTCCCCTAGCCAACATATGGCTATTCCATATGGCATGCCATAAGGTTATCCTTTTGCTGGTGGGCACATTGCTTCTCCTTCTACCTTCCAAACTCAAGCAAATGATGTTAGGAAGGCAAGGGAAGCCCGAATGGAGAAAAAGAGGATTAAATATAATAAAGCCCTGGCTACATCACATCTAAGGTCACAATTTTATTCAATCTAGGAGTAACTAATAGTGACCCATTTGTCACTGAATATAGTCAAGCCAAATGAGTAGATGTAGCCTAAAGATTACATAATGAATGTAGTGGCTATAGACATGTCCCTTTTCAAACCACAAGATAGGGTCGAGCTGCTAAATGAATCCACTTCTACAATAGCTAAATATTATTTGAAAATATCAAAGAAGCTATAAAAGATGGACGCTAATCTAGCTAAAGAAAAGGCAAATTGTAGCAGTTTGACCAAAGAAATCAATACTAAGAATATTGAAATCGAGAGTCTTAATAAATAGTTACAAAATATTATTTCTCTTTAGACTCATAGGCCATACAGGCCAAAATGATTGTTTGAAAGTAGGGATAATGTAGGTGAAAGATGTGGTGACAACTTTAAGGTGAGAAAAGGCAGCATTTCAAGAAAAATATGAGGAAAGCCTACTACAAGTTACTCAACTTCAACAAAAGCTACTGAATGAGTAGAATAATACCATTGCTATATAGGCCCAACTTCAAGAAGAGTGACAAATGATAGAAAAATTGACACTTGAGTTGGTTAATAGGATAAAGAATGTAGGAGTTTGGAATTTGGTTAAGGAACTTTATGAATCAATATGGAAAAGAATCTTTGAGGAGATTATTCAGCTCAAACCTTCTCTAACCTTTCTGATAAATGCACATAAATTATGAAAAAAGGTGGAGACTTTAGTTGAAGACACTCTATCTACTATTTTTGGGAGAGTGTTTGACTCTCAAATGTTGCTGCAAAAGTTATACGATGTAACTAATGGAATGTTGTCAGTAGCAAGGATTAGTGACAGAATGGTCACTGCTAAAAGAGTGAATGAGGTTCTCAATTACAACTCTGCATCAGTCAATTGTAGAGAGCTTCTAGATGTGGTGAAGGAAGGAATCAAAGACATGAAATAACACATTGAATATCTTGTACAATTAGGTCTTCCTT
The DNA here is from genome assembly GCA_037957365.1 of Torreya grandis. Lineage (NCBI taxonomy): Eukaryota > Viridiplantae > Streptophyta > Pinopsida > Cupressales > Taxaceae > Torreya > Torreya grandis. The sequence goes on from JARHVA010004204.1 coordinate 1,595,876, forward strand.
CTCCTTTTCCTAATAGCAACACTGTGTTGATGATTGATGAGATTACAACTTTGTTGTTAGCCAAGAAAAATGACCAGGCGGTCTTTCGAGATTTAAGAGATGATTCATCAGTACCTGAAGTAGAAGCTATTTTGATTCCCTTTTCCCATCTAGAATTTAAATTAAAGGCTATAGTTCATATTTTGCAAAAAAATTCACACAAAGATATCATCAACCTTGATTTAGCCTTCAATGAATTTAAAAATAAGCAAGGATTATTTGACGATGAGTGGTCTACTTATCAAACAGCTTTACTAAAGTTGTGATTTTTATCACATTTGATCATGTGAGAGATTTTGGATTTTATTTTTTAGTAGGCTCAAAATTCCTTAGGGTCACCAAGAACTGTAGAGTAAAAAAATCTACATTTTTCATTTTTTGAGTTTCAGTTATGCACTCCAAGTTTTATCCCTACGTGCTTTGGTTCGAGACAATGAAGTTTTTGACTCAGAGCATGGGATTGAATTTATTTTCACCTAAATTTTTTCTAAGTGTCAAAATCAAGTGGAAGCTACCAAGTGTCATTGATCAAGGCACATTTCATAATTTCTATAAGTTGGTCAAAGCATGCCACATGTCCCATAGTAACTCAGTAGAGCACAACAAGTGTAGGCATCTACATCTCACATTTATTATACATTTCAAAAGATTCTTTCAATAAGCTTTTCTCAGTGTCAAGTGGAAGATGCCAAGTGGCAACTAGGGAAGGTTTCAAGTGTTTTTTGAGAAAGCAACAAAAGATGCCACATATCCCTAGCCAAAGAAAGTGGAAGTCACCACGTGTCAACATCTAAAATATCTTCATTTTGTTTCATTAATAAGTAAAGACTGTGGTGGGTCCCAAGTTTTGTTTTTTAGGCAAGCAAAAGTTGCCAAGTGTCACCATCCATGTAAATATTAAATGAGGCCTGAATGTTTCTATAGTATTGATAGAGCAATGCAAATACCAACATGTGTCACCTTCCACATGATTCTCAAAAGGTAGCTAAAAGTAGCAGAGCTCACCACATGTCCCTTGTTAAGGATGCGTGGAAAGTGGCACCTATCCCTATTTCCTTTTTGAAGTGGCTCAAGTGAGAAGTGATGTGGGTCCCATTTTCTATAAGTGGTTAAAGTTTTGAAGAAGTGGACTATGACAGATGTCAAAGATGAAACACTCCTGAGCAAAGACATAATAAAGAGTATAAGTTACGTAGAAGGTGTCGTGTGTCTTCAGTAAGTGCTGTGGAACATGCCAAGTCTCATTTTCTGGTGCCTCCTAAATAATAAGGTTTTCAAGTAGAGTAAGAGAATTGGCCAAGTGTCCTCTCCTATTTGATAGTGGGAAGCATTCTGTGTATCTATTTCAGCCAATGAACTTGTAGGAAGATAGAACATTTCAGATGTAAGAAATATCCTATGTTAGAAACTTCCAGTTTAGTTAGAGTTCAGTTAAGCCATTGGATTGGGAATGTGTAAGAAATCTAGAGCTAATCCAATGCTATAAATAGGGGTGTAGAGATCACCAGAATATTAGAAGATAGAGAGAATTTTCTGTGAGAGATTATTGTCAAGAGTTTTTAGGCTTTTTTAGCTATGACCAATAATATCATTTGCCTTTTTTATATTTTCTTGAGTTAGAAAGTTTATGTAACTGTGCATGTTTCTATGCCTTTTATTTGATTAGAAAATTAATAAGAAGACTGAGTTATGTGTCTTTGTTGATATTTTTCTATGTCACTACAAAATCAGTCTAAGTTGTGAGCCTTTGTTTCTATTGGTTTTCATCTTTTACATTGATCATGCCTTGTTCACTCTTTAATGTAATTTAATCCTACATATAGCTTTAATGTGCTTGGAATTAAGGTTCAAATTAAATTCAAGCACATCACCATAGTTAGATTTTCTTTCATTCCACTTGTGTTTCTATTTAATTCCTATCCCTTTTCCCATTATACACTTGATATAAAGAAGAGCCAACTTCTTTAAAATTTGGAGGTTGTTTTAGGTTACAAGTCCCACATTCCTAAAACTTCCCATTGTTGGTGTTAGAAATAACACAATTTTAATCATCAACACATTACTCAGCCTTTCCTCAACCAAGCCAATTTACTCTTCATAGTCCTTAACCAATGATATTAGTTTTTTAGTCTTTTTCCTTTGGAACTTTAGTTCCTCTAGGGCACCTACCAATTCTACCCCAAAAATCTACTTTAGCTTCTTCTTCATCTGATTCTACATCAAACATAATGCTTTTTCCACTTAAAAAACCTTCATTGTCTAATTGTATAACCATAAACAAGGTTTCACTATTGTTATGTTCAAGTTCATGACTACCATCATCACTATCAGATGTACTTGAGTCAATTACAATAAAAGAATTATCTTCTTTACTATAGAATCTTTTATTATTCTTGAGAGCTCCTTTGCTATCTTCATACTTCTTGAAATCATTCTTATTTTTATTAGGCTTATAGGTCTTCTTGTCATCTCTAAGTTTTTCATCATGTTATTCATCATGCTCATATGTATCCTTGTTAGTACACTTGGATGCAAAGTGATCAATATTACCATACTTGAAACATTTGAATGGTAACTTTCCTTTGTACTTACCAGATCCAAACCTCACTTCTTTATAAACATGGATATCAACTGATCATCATCAATATTTGATACTTCCTCATCCTTGACCTTATTGGATTTTGACTTCTTATCAAATTTTAAATATGCTTTTTATTGAGAGGTCTTCATTCATTAGTTATAATCTCATAGGTAGTAAAAATGCCATGAAGTCCATCCATCTCTAGCTTGTCTAAATCTTGCATCTCTTCTATTATAAACACATTAGAGTCAAAATTAGGAGTTAGTGATCTCAAGACTTTTTGAACAACTGTAGATTATTTCACCTCTTCTCCAAATCCTCTAAGGACATTAAAAATTCTTCAACCTTCAAAGGTAAGATGTAATTATTTCATCTTCAGATTTTCAAACTATCTCCGATGGGTCTACAACTTGGCCATAGTCACCTTGGTGTCTCCTCCATGGATGGTCTTTAATTTGTCCCATATATATTTAGATGATACATAATTCATTAGCTTCACAAGCTCTACCTATGATAAGCCACAAATAATGGCATTCATTGCCTTAGAGTTATTTTTAGTAGCCTTCTTACCTGTTGCATCTATTAGTGGAATAAGAGGAGCAATATAACCATCTAAAATTGACTACCAAATATCATGTCCTTATGAAATCAAATATACATTCATCCTAACATTACAAAATTCATAGTTAGATCCACTGGATAATAGAGCCTTACTTTTAGAGAAACCACCTTGAGCTTGTTAACTAACCATCCTTACTTATATGAACTCCTTTAGGTTTTTAGACCTAATTCAAATGACCAAGCTCTGATACCAAATGTTAGAATAAAAATTATTAGCGGGGATGAATCAATATTTAAAAATTTCCTCTTAAATCCACTTAATCAATCATAAAAACATATATCAATAAATGTATAAATAATTAATTAGATAAGTATAAAACAAGATTTTCACAAGTCAACACACTATATATGTTGGAAAACCTCAAGGGTAATAAACCAAAATAATATATAAAAATGGAATACAATCCTATAAGTTAAAAATAAAATTTAATGAAGTACCAACTTCACATGGAGCACTAACCCTATATAGATAAGTATCAACTCAGATAGGCTTTATCAAGCACCCACTTGCAAGGAGGCACCAACCCCCTAGATGACTCATCACCAACTTAGCCACCTAAAACACTTGATTAAATTTAAAATACCTTATTGATCATAAAATAGATTATTATGTCCTTCCTTAACTCTTCACACACTTCTCTCCCTCTCAAATCTAGTCTCTATTAGTGCTTTAAACTGTAATATAGGTGCTCTTAGTGTTGAAGAACATTTCTCATTTTAGGATTCTAAGAATACATGGCATGAATTGTAGTTTGTGACTAATCAGTGATTTTCTATGATGAAATAGAAGAAAATTATGAAAATTATCCATAATATTTATTTGATTTAGTGATTAGGAGCCACCAGGTTCTACATAATTTGAATATTTAATAATTTTGAGCACTCAAAAGTTTAAAAGTAAATGATTATTATTAATGATCTTTAAGATAGAAATAATCTTGATAAAAATATAAGAAAAAGGAAGCATAAGGAAGCAAGAAATGTGATTACAGGTTTTCATATCAAATATTATGACAAAATTCAAATTACATTGAGTACACATTAAACTAATTTAGGTTATAAAATAGCATAAGCTCAAATTACATCACAAATAAGACAAGATTTAGAGGAAAAGTATGAATCATAAGTAAGAACATAGTTTAATTTAAAAGTTTTCTATTTTGATCTGAATAACATAAGTACATCCAAATGAAAAGTAAATAAAATGAAGTATATTTGAAATCTTTATAGTTAATCTAGCATTCAGCACAAATTAACCACCATATGAAAAATAATTTGACTCAAAATAAGAAGAATCATTCAAATTCAACATGAATTTCCACAATTGAGAGATATTATAAACATTTATCAAAACTATCTAGACAATCTTTTTATAATTCCTTATTTATATTAAATTCTCCTAGTATCAATTGCTCAAAAAATCTCCCCTACAAATGGTAACCATATACCTATTTATAAGAAACATAGGTGGTTATAAATTTAAATTTCAAAATATCCATATGTGAATAAGGATAGTTGAACTTAATATAAAGATACAATGTGGAAGGTCACATGTCAATGTGATAAGAAAGAGTATATGCTAACAAACTAGCATATACTTTAAAAAATAAAACTCTCTTAAGAATTTCATTAGTGGGCCCTTTAATTAGCCATATCTAAATAATTCTTTCAACTTGGTTTATTATTTTTTGATCACCTCAAAATCCACTACAAGCTTCAACAGACAATCCTCTTCTTTATCTGCTAACTTGTCAAATTCACTATTTACCCAAGATACAAGTTACTTGATACATTATGCTTCTATAATTTGCCTCTTTACATAAATAATGGTATCAAGGGTCTTCTATCTATCCTTATTTGAATTACCTTTTCTATCTTTGATGCTTTGGATGTGAGTACCAACCCTCTACTTGAATTTTTCATCATTAAGCAGGCCTATAGTAGCGGTTTGAGAAGGGTTATATAATAGATTCCCTAGAAGTTTCTCAATCTAGTTTACCAAGTCTATATCTCTCTTGATTAATTACTTAACATCATTTCTCTATATGATCAAATAATCTTATTTATCTATCAAAACTTCCATGAAGATGTCCATATGTTTAAGTTTGATGATCTTGAAATCCAATGCCTACTTTATCTTATGTGCCTTGATGAGTTCCTCGATCTGAGCTTGAGAATTCTACCACTGAGTTATTAAGTCTTGTGCCATCTCATCTTGATGGTCCAAATCACTCAATTTAGACTTGATTCTTTTCAAATTCTTGAATGCATCCATCAAGGATATATTCAACATTTGTAATATGTTTTTAGGAATCGATAAGAGGACCTGAGCTTCCAAATCTTGATTTTCTTTATCCAAGTTGAGAATATTATACTTCATTCCTTAAACTCTATCCAAGTTCATTATTGATTGGGATATTACCATGAAAGCTACATCTTATTGAAAAATAGGAAGCTCCCCTACTACCTACCTTGGTATAGGAGTTAAGCCTGAAATGGTTTCACCTTTTGAAAGGTGAACTCCTTATTACCAACAATAATTTTCTTGGTCTATACTCTCTCAAGAGTTGATGTATTTGGATTAAATTATACTTGAGGTTAAAATTATTTCACCTATGGATGTTCAAGAAACTCTACATTTAAACTCCCATAGGCTCCTAGGGTACCAACCCATTCACATTCCTTGTTGTGAAGAATCTAGAGGCTTCTCTCTACTTGTTTGTTCAACATATCCTAAATTGGAGGCTTGAAATTATCATAAACACCTATGTAAACTTGTGTCAAATATAATGAAGGAGAAAGAGATGGCATTTTCCAGAACTTCCCATAAATAAACCAATCAAGAATGGTTGATCCATAAATAGGATTCTCATCACTGAAGAGGTTTATTTCACTAGTAGGGTCAGTGAAATTTAACCTAAGCCTCTTTCTTAGAGCTAGAGGAAATAAGGATAATTATGCCTATCTCTTTCCACTTCCTAATGGAACCAATTCCTTGCTTGCTTACTCAAATGATTCTTCTTCCTTATCTAAACCATAAGAATCTATGCTATTAAGAAGGGCACTTTCTAATACTTTTCTAATTTCTAAAGCAATGATGCTAATAACCTCTACTAGTGAAGAAGACCTTAGTGGGGATACCTAAATTTGTAGACGTTCACCAAGTATATTCTCAATCTTGTACCCTTGAATCACATCCAAACCTTCTCCCTTTACATCCTTAGGTTGCCCAATCTAGGATGACTTTATCAATTCTCCCTACTTAGGCTTTGAATATTGTCCCTCAATAGGTGGTTCTTGATGTGTAGTTATAGATTGTCCTAGCAACAAGTGATATTGTAAAGGATGTAATTTCCATATTTCTCTTGAAGGCTTATTATCTTTGACGAGCCTATGTTCTAAATTTATGTTTTAGTTTTTAACCCCAGACAAGACTTATTTAAAGTTCCTACCTTTGTGTAAATACCATCTACCACACTTGTTTGATGTTTTTACTTATCATTTGGGACCTTGTTATCCTAAATATGGTTAACCACTATATCATTGGGGTCCCATATCTTAAGATCATCGAATTGGAAATCAAAAGATTTCCTATGCACTACCATAATCTCTATATATTTCTAATCCTTGATTACAATTCTACTAATGTCCAATGGAAAGGGATGAACCTAAGATTTGTTATTATTTTTGTAGTGCCAATCTATTCCTTTGATGATTTGATAAGCAATTTCTTGATCTACATGCTTACTAGGAACATATATAGGTAATCTATATGGTTGGACCATGATTACCTCTATCCTTATTATAGTGAAATCTACATAGAACCACACATCCCACATGGTCTCCACTTGTCTTTTGATTAGATGATGAAGCCTAGGCATAGGGATATTGGTGATTGCCTCAAAAATGACTAGGAAGATACCATCACATATGAATTTCATGTGATTCCTATATTTGAATATATGTAATTTAGAATAATGATGGGAAATGGTAGATCTACCATCAGGGGACCAATTTCAAATGCTATGGAAATTAATAGAGGCTAAGAGTGAATCCAAGAGGTAAGAAATCATACAAAATTGCTTAGAATTATTTCTCTTGATGGCTATAAATTTTTTGGCCAATAAAAAACTTTTTAAGTCTCTAATAGGAGGGGTTAAGTTTTTCTCCAACATGCAATGGACATAAGATACCCAAACATTACTTAAATAAGTAGTTGAAGAGGCACCAAAGGCTTTGTTAAATAAATTCATAACTACCATAACACCTTCCCTAAATTGGGCAATAGGAATCTCACCATTTCAGGTTCTACAAACATGGGAACCTTGTATTAACCAAGGTGAGAGGACTGATCTAGGTTTTGGAAATTAGTCCATTCTCTCAAAGTCCATGGGAGCTATGCATGAAAAAAAAATTATACTTCCTTCATGAATAATCCATTCTCCATTTATTCTATAGTCAACCAAAATAGGAACAAGAAGATCAATGTAATGCATTACCTCTAGTTTAACAACTGCATGATGAAATCCTACCATTTGAATTGATACTAAATACTTGTATCTTTGATACACTAAATCATTCCTCTTTTCTTCTTAGGAAATTGGTTGTAATTCCTCAATAAAGAAGAATAATTCAGACCAATTACTGATTCCATACACATTCAAGGATATTAAATCTAACTCTATGTCTCTAAAGACCCTTCCTTCACCATCTAAAGTTAGATAAATCTCTGCTTCAATCTTCATCTATTGCCTACCCACTTCCATTGATAACATTGTATTGTAGTTGCAAATCTATCAAAGTTCTTACTAAGGCACTTGCTCTAAATTTAGTTTGAAATTATCTCAAGTGTCATATAATCAATTGAACCAACTTTGGACTTCTTTATAAAGGGTTCAAGGTTTTTGGATTTAATGACCAAAACATCCAACTTTGATCTCATACATGCCTTAAATATAATGGAACTTTACTATCATGTCTTCTATATTTTCAATCATGATATATCTTTCATTTTGATCTTCCATGGTTATGTGGAGCCTATGTGGTAGGGTTCCATGCATTTCACAATAAATTTCATAAAATCTATTTGAAGAGTGACCATTGGTTTTCAAAAGTCCCCTTTATTTTACTTTAAAAAGCTAAATCCAAGTCCTTGCATTCCCTTGGTTCTTGATATTTGAGCTTATGAATGTGCCATGTGTCAAGATCATGATGCCTTTGAAAAGTACTCAACTTTATCACACTGTTAGATCAAATTCAGTGTGTAAGAGATCACTGTTGGATCTTAGCTAGGGCTAGTTCATTAACCGCATGCTTTTTTTAAGGCTTCAAGCTTGATGCATAGTTGGATCAAATCTAGAAAATAAGTGATCACCATTGGATCCTACAAGATGCTTACCTTTTAATTAGTTACATGATTATATAAATCTTAGGTTTAAAAGTGTCATTTAGAATTTTATGTTTAAAAAACACAAAATGACTTAGGCTAAGATCTTTATATACCAAGCTCATCTTTGTAAAAAGCTAAGAATTTCTTAAAATGTTTTATAGAAATGCCAAATCTAGGATGACTTTAAAAAATAGTCTAATTTAATTTTTATGGGTTCGGTCACATCAAATACATCCTCATAGATATCAAATTATGGAGAGAACCTATCAAATTTAAGACAATGGAGTTCTCAAGGTTTCAGGGATTGTCTCAGTTAAATTTGATAGGTTCAGTCACACCAAATATGTCTTTGCAGATGTCAAATGATGGGAGTGAATGTCAAATTTAAGATAATATAGTTTATTGATCTAATAAATGAATGCCATGTACAAATACCTCATGAGTTTCTTGAGGTTTCCATAATTATTTGGTTTAAATTTGATGTGTTTGGTCTCATCAAATATGTCCTCATAGACATTAAATGATGGGGGCAAACCTACCAAATTTAAGACAATAATTTTTTTCTATCTTATGTTAAATTTGATGGGTCTAGTCCCATCAAATACATCTTTATAGACGTCAAATGATGGAAGTGAACCTGTCAATTTTAAGAAAATAAACTTTTCTTATTCTAATGAATGAGTGACATGCATAAAGCCTTTGAGAGATCCTATGGCTTTTGGGGATTATTTCAAAATGAATTGACACCATTGGATCAAAACCTTCAATAAAATTATCACCATAAGATATTTACTAGGCACAAATCATTAACTATATTTTCTTTTTAAAAGACTTCGGTCTTGTCACACTGTCGGATCAAAATCAGCAAACAAGTGATTACTATTAGATCTATAAAAGAGCATAAGCTTTAAACTAATACCCAATCATGTATAAAGTTTATCCTAAGGTTTTATATTAATAATCAGTCATGTTTTAAACAAAAACATATTTGAAGCTTAATATAAAGTTAGACTTAGGATCATTTAATCAAAAGGGAATAAAATATCCCACTAGTATTTTTTGTGAATATTTAAATTCAAACCTACTTTAGGGTTTGTTCCTTAAGAACCCTAGATTCTTCCATGGAACCTGTAACTAATCACATTGAAGAAAATTATTAGTAATTTTGAACCATGAAATGTAAACATGATCAAATACATCAAAGCACATGTTCCCCTTTTAAAATTGATTTGCCTTTAAAATGAAAGATAGGATACAAACTTTTTGAAAACAAATAGAGGGGTCCTCCTTTCAAAAAATAAAAATAGGGGGGTGTTGGTCTCAACAAATGATGACTCACAGGGGAAACATAACAATATGTCAGAATAAAAGAATCTAGTTTAAAATTTTACATGAACTCTATATCCCATTTAGACATATGCTCTTTCCTGAATCAACCTTAAATTAAAACAAGCTCCTTATGTATAAAATATGAACTTAGATATTAGAACATAAACATGTAGTGTGTGATTTGATTCCACTTACTATTTGTTATGAACTTTAAGAAACAACGTCTGGGTTCATGTCCTTTTGGTCCATTACATTTGATTTTAAGCATTTTAGATATTCTTTGAGAATAAAAAATCTTATTTCAAGGGAGGCATGGGCATTGATCTACTACCAACTAGGCATCTATAGCCCTGATAGAGATACCATTAGTTCCACTCAAGGTCTTACTCCACTGATAACCATGTGTCTATAGCCCTGATGGAGATTACTTGAATCACCTTTGCTTTGAAAGATTTTGGTTTAACAATAAGCTTCTTTTCTATATCATCATTTTTTGCTTCCAACAAAGGTTGAAAACTAGATTATCTAGGTTTAGGGATTTGATCAAATGTTTTGGCCTTAGGATATTCTCCTTTAATTGAAACTTGAGTTCATGACAAGGATATGTTTTAAGTGTAAGAATGAATATGAGTAAACAAACTAAATTCACACCATATACATATGACTCTTATTAAAACCTTTGTAAGATATTGAGTTTGTATACCAATCTATACTGGTGCCATTGGTTTCTTCATGATAATTTATTGTGACCTGATGTTCACCTTTTTTTAAAATTCACCCATACTCTCTCGAGCAATTTCCAAATCAACAATAATACCATAATATTATACCACAACCAAGGAATACCACTAGTAAAGAAAAGAAAATAAAACATAAAAAAAAATGTACAAACCCAACATGGAAAAGAAAAAAAAAGTAATAAAAGAAACTAACTAGCCTACCTACTCTAACTTTAACAATCTTACACATTTATTCTATGAAGACCCACAGTGCAACATGAACAAAGTAATGTTTGAGATATTTTCCATAAGTAGGCAATGTGAACTCTACTCCTTGGAGATCTTTCAACTAGAAAGTATTGTTTCCTAAGATTTTTGCAATTTGGTATGGGCCAATCCATAAAGGGGTGAATTTACCATGTTTACCTTTAGGTTCTAATTCTTTGTCCCAAATTAGGACTAGAACTCCCTACCTAAACACATTTACTTTAGATATTTTATCAAACCAATTTTTCATGCTTGATTAGTGCCTATTGAAGTCTATAAATTCCTTTTCTCTGGCATCTTCCATTTGATTAATTTCTAATATTCAAGAATTAACAAGTTCTTGACTGTCTTCTATGTATTCCTACATGAATGTGAACATAAGAAAATTTAAGGTTATAGGAAAGATGGGTTCCTAAAAACATACCAAAAAAAATGGTGAGGCCTTTAGATCTTATTTGATCCTAATTTTATCTACCCATAATGCAAACTTAAGAATTTTATGCCATGTTATAGGTCTATCTTCAATAGATTTTTTGATAGCTTTCATCATATTTTTATTTTTGGATTCAAAAACACCATTTCCTTGAGGGTATTGATTAAAAAAAATTGATTGAAATGCCTTGGTAATAAGCCCATTAGATAATTTTAATAGAAATGAATGAAAATCCATTATCACAAACCAAATAAATTGGGTTTCCAAATCTAGTACAAATATTTTCTTCTAGGGAATTGATCACCTCCTCTATTTTGCATTGCTTAGTGGCTATTGCCTTAGTCCACCTAGTACAATAATCCATAGTAGTTAGGACATACTTATGACCCTTAGAAGAATTAGGGGTTATTAATCCCACAAAGTCTAATCCCCATTGTGTAAAAGGTTTATCCACCATCACAAGTTGTAAAGGTATGGCTGCCTTTGGCTCCTTTGTGCTAAAAATATGGCATGAATGACACTCCCTTACATTCTTATAAGCATCTTTGAAGAGGGTGGGCCAGTAATATCCAGCCCTAAGAATCTTGTGAGTTGTGGTTCTTCCTAAAGGGTGTCCATTTCCTAACTTCTCATGGAAAGTAGTCATAATCCAAGCTACTTCTTCCTTGGACACACATCTTAGATAAATTCCCTCAAAGTTCCTCCTCTACCAGATTCAATTTTTGATGAGGTAATTAGTTTCTTTGATCCTCAAGGCTCTCTTTTTTCTCTTATTAATCTTAGGGGACAAACACCACTGACAAGTAAATGGATAATAAAATCATACCACTCACTGGGTTGGAAGTTTTATTAATCTATTTGCATGACATGGAATTTTGGATCAATACTAGTGATCATCTAAACTAAACCTTAAAATTTCACTAATTTGGATATTTTCATATTTATATCATAATCTTGTAGAATTTCCATCCACTTGCCTCTTCTTTCTCTGAGCTCATTATGACTCAACATAAGATTTATAGTAGGATCATGTAATATGGGATGTACCTTATTTCTAAGGAGGTAATGTCTTAAATTTTTTACTACCTTTACCAATGAATAAGAATGCTTATCAATAATAGAATAATTAACTTCTACATTTTAAAATTTGGTGCAAATGAAAGATATGGGATGATCATTTTCACCAACTTTTTGAGTTAACACTGCAACCATAATATACTCAAAAGCAAACAAATATAGATAGAAATCATCTAAGAAAATAGGACTTATGAGGATTGGAGCTTCAGTGATTGAATTCTTAATTTTAGTGAAGGCCTTTTTGGATTATTCATTCCAAGAAATTATAGCATCTTTCTTAAGAATATCATTCAAAGGTTTGACAATCTCAACGAAGCCTAAAATAAACTTCCTCAAAAAATTAATTTTTCCAAAGAATGACTTAAGTTATTTTTGGTTATTGGGTAACCCAATTTTAGATATGGCCTCTACTCTATCAGGATCTACAAAAATCCCATTTTTGCTAATGGCTTGTCCTAACAATTTTCCTTTAGTGACATAGAATATACTTTTCTTGGGATTAAGAGATACACCATACTTTTTGCATATATCAAATACTCATCTTAAATGTATTAAATGTTCCTCTCTATTTATAGAAAATACTATAATATCATCCATATATATGATGATAAAATTGACCACTAAACCTTGGAAATCATGGTCCATGGCCCTTTAGAAAGTTTACCTTGCATTAATTAATCCAAAAGGCATTCTCTTGTAAGCATATGTTCCCCATTTAGTATTAAAAGATATTTTCATCCTTTCCTCTAGAGCAACAAGCACCTAGTTATATCCAAAACATCCATCTAAAAATGACATCATGGAAGATCCTGAAATGGTTTGGATAACTTGGTCTAGAGAAGGTAAATAATAATTATCTTTTTTAGATGCTCTATTTATATTCCTAAAATTTATGCACAATCTTATTTATCCATTTTTTTCTGATAAGGACTATGTTTTCCACCCAAATGGAATGTCTAATAGGAAACACTATCCTTGCATCTAATATATTATTGACTTGTTTAAAAATCATGGGTTTTAAAATAATGTTGACTAGCCTTTGCTTTTGTCTATAAGGTTTACAACCTTCTTGAAGAGGTATAGTATGAGTAATGACCCTTGGATCAAATATTTTTAAATCTTCATAAGACCAAGTAATTACATCCTTTTATTTTGTAAACAACTCACTAGATTTTCTATTTTCCATTTTAGTGAAAGCCTTCCCTATATTCACCACTTGAGGTTGATCATGTGGACCAAGGTTCATCACATGATAATCTCTACCATTTACCTTTAGTTTTTTAGTTGCCTTAGATATATTATCAAGATCAAATAATATTCCTAATGAAATCATCCCTTTAGGCATATTATTTTCACTTAATTGGATGATTTTATCATTAAGTTTCTTCTCATGAGAAGTTTTATCAATAATGTGAGCTTTAAAAGATCCAAAATTAGTTAATAAATCTATGATTTGTTGATCATCATTAAAAACTTGGAAATCATTTATATTGTCAAGAACTGAAGGACATGGTACTACCTCAATACTGATGCTTTGAGAGTAATGATTAGGCATGAGGTTAGCTACAATAGAGGCAAACTCATTAGCATCTTTGTTTTATTCTGTTAGAATAGCTAAGATATTAAAGGCAACAAAATATTTGATCAAGTCCCACACCTTAAACTTATATCTTTTTAAGTAAGATAATTTGCACTGATATTTACTCCTCAATTGGTTAACCACAAGTTCAGAGTCTCCATAGACAAGGAGTTCCTTAACTTTGTGTTTAATGTCAATCTACAATCCAAGTATGAGAGCCTCATACTTAGCTAAATTATTGGTGCAAGGGAATTTTAACTTATAAGCTACATGGTATTGATTTTTTGAAGGCTATATCAATATAATACCAGCTCCTAGTCTTGATTTACACTTGGCACCATCAATGTATAACTTCCTCAAACTAAGAATTTGAAACGAACTCCTAGAAACTAGTTCTTTTGTAATTTCCAAAGTGAAAACTCCTAAATCAAAATCTAAGAAATTTACCCTTTTGTTAACAACATTATATTATTTTATCATGTGTTTCATTTGAGGTTCCCTTTCCACTCTTATTTTATTTAGAACACCTTTCCATGGAAGCCATAAGTGTGAGAAATCAATAGACATATATCCATTTAAATCCTTAGTCCATTCTCTAATCAAAATCAATCCATAAGCATTATACATTTCTAACACTTGGATATCAATGAATTATTGAACCTTGGGTTCACTAGCCAACTGTATATGCACATTCAGTAATTTTCCTATAACCTTAACTCTATATTTATCCAATTGAGTGACTACCCTCTCAGACTTGATTAAAGTTAATGTGATTTGTTCACATATCCTAGCAGGCATAATGTTGGTTGAGGCTCCAAAATCCAAAAGATAATTATGAACACTCTTCCCAAATAGCCTGACTGTAAGTAAAAAAGGTGGAGAATCTACTTTGATTACTTGAGTAATTACATTTTCACTATCATTCTTAGGGGGCTTCAAAATTTTCTTGGATAAAGATTCCAACAAAAGTAAGTCTCTTTATTCTATAATCTGAGTTAGCTCATGTAGAGTGATATTGGATTTAATCCTTTTCATATCCTCCATAAGATTGTATCCAATTTTGCTTAGAGGATCAATAGTTAGCTTAGAATAACTTCCTCTAGGGGTTTTAGGATTATTCTTTGATACCATGTCTAGAGGGGTTTCATAATTGTTAAGAGGGGTAGAAGTAGTTAATGTTTATTTTTGTTCCCTATTTCTCAAAGGATATGTCTTCAAAAATTATTGGAATGCTTGAATCTCCTCAATAATATTTTTAGGCTCATTATCCACTTGAAAAGGGAATTGAAAATTTTCCACCTTGTGCAGTTGGTCAAATGGTTTAAATTTAGAAGAATTCGTAGCAACATCTTTTTTTGGAACCACTTAAAATGTGTCAAGTTCTTCTTGAAAAGCTTTAAAAAACTCAATGAAATCAATATCACCATACTTGGAAGTAGCATGCACCCTATAGTAACTAGTAAGGCAATATCATTGAGGTTTATATCCATATTATTTTTGCTATAGGAAGGCTCATTATCTTTGTTATTGTATAAATTGTCATTCTAAAACCTATTCCTAGGCCTATTGAACTTTTGAAAAGTGAAGTTCCTTCTAGAATTGTCATTAGCATTACCATCTTATTTTTGAAATTGTAGAAAGCCAATGCTCAACATTTATACCATTTTCAATATAGACTCAATATCATTTTTTTGAACCTCATTATTTTGACTTTGGTTACTATTAATGTCATTGATAGGCACTAAAGCCTTCTAGTCATTGTCATGAAATCCATTGGTAACTTGATGGCTTAAGAAACCTAAATTTTGATTAGGGCTAGCATGACTTGTATGCAACACATTCAAAGCAAGAAATTGGTTTAATGTTGGAGTATTTTGGTTATTATTTGGGAAAGGGTTTAATGTAAGCATTTGAGGATTAACATTTGGGATAGAATAACCCATCTATCCTTGGGGTTATATTTGGTTGCTAATAACCAGTAATTTATAATAGGCTTGAGCCAATGTGATAATAAGTGGAAGGGCTCTCTTTAGAAACACAAAAGTCATGGGGTTAATAGCATATTTTTAAACCTCCAAAGCTAAAGCTTTATTACATTTGTATGGATCCATGGTTTGACTAAACATTTTATGGAACCTAGCATTAAAAGACCTAAATAGGTTCACTTTTATCTCTCTTAGTAGTTGCAAAATGATGATAAATGACACAAGGACTTGTGATCTTTCCAAATTGATCAATGAAAATTGTGTCAAATTTATTTCATGAGATAATACAATTGTTAAGCAGATTATGGAACCATTCATATGCATCATTTTTGAATGTAAATCTGAATAACCTACAAGCTACATATTCATGAATAAAATTTAATAATCTTAATGTAGCTTTGAAAGATTTAACATGTTCTTCAACAGTTATAATACCATTTGGACTAAATATTGGCAAATATTTTTTAGGATTATGTGGTAAATCATGAACCACACCTAGTATATTAATAGGGGACTTCTAAGCCATGCAATGTTTGGCTGAAGATCAAACATAGAAATCCCTTGAAAAGGTGATGATGGTAAAGATTTATAATACCTATCTCTTCCTCTATCTTTTCTATTCTTTCAATGAATTTCAAGTTTGAGCAAGGGTTCTCTAGTCTCTCAATGTGATTTGGTCCTAATCCTTGGTGATTCTAGCTTGAAGATTATAGATCCTATTTTAAAACATGGTGTAAAACAATAATTTCCAAAAAGAGACAAATAATATACACACTAAGCTTAATTTGCAAAAAAATATTCATAAGAGGACAAAGGACATCAATCTTTAACTAAACAAGTGCAATGATGTATTGAATTATGCAAACATGACCAATATTTACAAATTATGACTCAAATAAACCTCTTATTGTCAAAGAATTGTCAATTTTGAAAAACATAGCCCATCCTAACTCCAAATACTAAAAAATTCTTAGCAACAGAAGCCGTATTTCTAAAAATCTCACCAATATTTACATAATTTATGCTAAAAGAAACATAATCATGTAAAATGTAGATATATTTGATCAAATACACACAAAAAATACTAAGTATTAATCAAAGAGGCCCTCCTTCTAGCACTAGTGGAGATTCTCTTTTTGATGCTTCAAACTATACCATAGGTGCTCTTAGTATTGAAGAACACTTCTGATTTTAGGATTCTAAGGATCCATGGCATGAGTTGTAGTTTGTGGCTATTTAGTGATTGTCTATAATGAAATAGAAGCAAAGTATGAAAACTGTCCACAATATTTATTTGATTTAGTGGTTGGGAGCCACCAAGGTCTACACAATTTGATTACTTAGTAATTTTTAGGACTTGAAAGTTTAAACTAAATAATTATTAACACTGATCTTTAAAATAGAGTGAATCTTGATATAAAATAAGAAAAAGGAAGCGTAAGAAAGGTAGAAACATGATTATAGGTTTTCATATCAAATATTATGACAAAATTCAAATTATGTTGAGTACACATTAAACCAATTTATGTTATAAAATAACATAAGCTCAAATTACATCACAAATCAGGTAAGATTTAGAGGAAAAGTATGATTCATAAGTAAGAACTAGGTTTACTTTACAATTCTGCTATTATGATCTAAATAACATAAGTACATCTAAATGTAGAGCAAATAAAACAAAGTATACTTTAAATCTTTATAGTTAATCTAGCATTCAACACAAATTAACTACCATATGAAAAAGAATGTGACTCAAAACAATAAGAATCATTCAAATTCAACATGAATTTCCATAATTGAGAGATAACATAGACATTTAACAAAACTATCCAAACAATCTTTTCAAAATTCCTTAATTATATTAAATGCTCCTGGTATCAATTGCTCAAAAACTCTCCCCTACAAATGGTAACTATCTACCTATTTATAAGAAACATAGGTGGTTAACCAATTAACTTTAAAAATATCCATATGTGAATAAGGAAACCTATCCTTAATATAAAGATACAATGTGGAAGGTCACATGTCAATGTGATAACAAAGAGTATATGTTAATAGACTAGCATATACTTACCAAAGAAAATTATCTTAATAATTTAATTGGTGGGCCCTTCAATTATCCCTATCGAAATAATTCTTTTACCTTAGCATATTTTTCCTTGATCAGCTCAAAATCCACTATAGGCTTCATTAGACAATCCTCTTCTTTATATGCTAACTTGTCAAATTCACTATCTACCCAAGATACATGTTCCTTGATACATTATGATTCTACAATTTGCTTCCCTAAAAAAATAATGGTATCAAGTGTCTTTTGGTTGTCCTTAGCTGAGTGACCTTTGTTATCTTTGATGCTTTGGATGTGAGTACCAACCTTCTGATTGAATTCTTCATCATCAATTAGGCCTATAATAGTGGTTTGAGAAGGGTTACCTAAAAAATTACCTATAATTTTCTCAATCTGGATTACCAAGTTTGTGCCTTTCTTGATGAAGTCCTTAACATCATTACTTGAGGTGATCAAATCCTCTTGTTTATCTATCATAACAACCATGAAGACATCTAGATGTTTATCTTTGATAATATTAAAATCTAATGCCTACTTTGTCTTATACACCTTGATGAGCTCCTCCATTTGAGCTTGAGAATTCTATGGTTGAGTGATTAAGGCTTATGCCATCTTAGATTGATGGTCCAAATCACTCAATCTATACTTGATGTTTTTCAAATTATCAAATGTATCCATCAAGGATATATTCAACATTTACAATATATTTTTAGGAATTGAAAAGAGGACCTGAGCTTTCAAATATTGATTTTCTTTCTCCAACATGAGAATCTTTTGCTTGATTCCTTGAACTCCAACCAAGGTCATTATTGACTAGGATATTACCATACTAGCTACATCTTCTTGAAAAATAGGATGTTCCCCTGCTACCTACCCTGGAATTGGAGTTAAGCCTGAAAATGATTCCACCTTCTAAAAGGTGAACTCCTCAATACTAAAATTAATTGTATTGGTCTCTAATCTCTTAAGAGTTTATTTATCTAGATTAAATTAGACTTGAGGGTTAAATTATTTCACCTTTGGTTATTCAATAATATCTACATTTGAACTCTTAGAGGCTCCTAGGGTACCAACCCATTGGCTTTCCTTATTGAGAAGAATTTGGATGATTCTCTCTACTTGTTTGTTTAACATATCCTAAATCTAAGGATTGACATTATCCTGAACACCTATTTGAAGGAGAAAGAGATGGGATTTTCCACAACTTCCCATAAACAAACAAATTATGAATGGCTAGTCCATAAATAGGATTCTCATCACTGAAGAGGTTTATTTCACTAGTAGGGTCAGTGAAATTTAACCTATGCTTCTTTCTTGGAGCCAGAGGAAATAATGCTAATTTTTCTTGTCTCTTTCCAGTACCTAGTTGAACCAATTCTTTGCCTACTTCCTTAGATGGGTCTTCTTCCTTATTTGAACCATAAGAAGCTATGATATTAATAAGGGAAATTTTTACTGCTTCTCTAGTTTCTAAAGCAATCATGTTAATAACCTCTATTATGGAATATGGCTTTGGTGGGGAAGCCTAAATTTGGGGAGATTCACTAGGTCTATGCTCAATGTTAGACCCTAGAATCACATCCTTACCATTTCCCTTTGCATCCTCAAGTTGCCCAATCTAGGATGACTTTATCAATTCTCCCTACTTAGGCTCAAAAGATTATCCCTCAATAGGTGGTTCTTGATGTGTAATCCAAGAAGGTCCTAGAAATAAGTGATATTGTAAAGGATGTAGTTGCCATATTTCACTTGAAGGCTTATTACCCTTGACTAGCCTATGTTCTAAATTTATGTTGTATTTTTTAACCTTACACAAGACTTCTTGAAATTTTCTTGCCTTTCTGTAAATACCATCTCTCACACTTAGTTGATGTTTATACTCAACCTTTGGGACCTTTTTATCCTAAATATTGTTAGCCAATATATCATTTGGGTCCCACATCTTAAGATAATCTAGTTGGAAATAAAAAGAGTTCCTATGCACCACCATAATCTTCAAATATTTCCAATCCTTGATTATAGTTCTACCAATGTCTAGTAGAAAGGGATGATCCTAAGCTTTCTTATTCTTTTTGTTGTGCTAATCCATTCCTTGGATGATTTGATAAGTAATTTCTTATTCTAAAATCTTACTGGGAACATATCTAGACAATCTATATGGTTGGACCATGATTCCCTCTATTCTTATTACAATGCAATATAGATAGAACCACACATCCTCCATGGTCTCCACTTGTCTTTTGATTAGACAATGAAGCTTAGGCATTGGGATACCAGTGATTAACTTTAAAATGATTGGGAAGATACCATCACATATGAATTTCATGTGATTCTTGTATTTGAATATATGTAATTTGGAATAATGATGAGAAATGGTAGATCTACCATCCAGGGATCAATTTTGAATGCCATGGAAATTAATAGAGGCTAGGAGTGAATCCAAGAGGTAAGACATCATAAATAATTACTTTTAAGTATTTTTCTTGATGGTTGTAAATTGTTTAGACAAGAAGAGACTTATTAAGTCTCCAATAGGAGGGGCTAAGTTCAACTCCAACATGTAATGGACATAAGATACCCAAGCCTTACTTAAATAAGTAGTAGAGGAGGAACTAAACACTCATTTCAATAAAGTCATAGCTACCTTAACACCTTCCTTGAATTAGGAAATATAAATCTCACCATTTGAGGTCCTAAAAATATGGGAACCTTGGATTAACCAAGGCAAGAGGACCGAATCCATGTTTTAGGATATTTTCCATTCTCTCAAGGAAGGGAGATCAACATGAGGCAAATGGAGCTTATAATAAGTCTCAAAGGCCATGGGAGATATGCATGAAACTTTGTTGATACTTCATTCAAGAATAATCCATTCTCCATCTAATTTTTAATCAATGAAAATAGGAACAAGAAGATCAATGCAATGCATTACCTCTAGTTTAGCAACCACATGATTGAGGCCTACCATTTGAATTGATACTAAATCCTTGTATCTTTGCTATAATAAACCATTCCTCTTTTCTTCCTAGTAAATTGGTTACAATTAATCAATAAAGAAGAATAATTCAGACCAATTACTAATTCCATACACATTCAAGACTATTAATTCTAACTCTATGTCTCTAAAGACCCTTCCTTCACCATCTAAAGTTAGATAAAGCTCTGCTTTAATCTTCATTTGTTGTCTACCTGCTGCCATTGATAACATTGTATTATAGTTGCAAAGCTATCAAAGTTCTTATTAAGGCACTTACTTTGAATTTAATTTTCAATTATCTCAAGTGTCATATAATCAATTAAACTGACTCTGGAGATGGTTTAGTGTTTTTGGCTTTAATGACCAAAACATGTAACTTTGATCTCATACATGACTTACATAGGATGGAACCTTACTATCATGTCTTCTACATTTTCAATCATGAGATGTCTTTCATTTTGATCCTGTATGCTTACATGGAACCTATGTGTCAAGGTTTCATGACTTTCACAGTAAATTTTATAAATTCTATTTGAAGAATGATCATTGGTTTTCAAGAGTCCCCTTTATTTTGCTTTAAAAAGCTAAATCTATGTCCTTTCATTTCATTGGTTCTTGATATTTGAGCTTATGAATGTGCCATGTGTCAAGCTCATGAGGCCTTTAAAAATTTCTCAACTTCATCATACCGTTAGATCAAATCTAGTGAGCAAGTGATCACCATTAGATCTTAGCTAGGGACAGATCATTAACTACATGCCTTTTTTTAAAAGGCTTTGGGGTTGACACACCATTGGGTCAAATCCAACAAACAAGTGATCACCATTGGATCCTATAAGATGCTTACCTTTTAATAAATTACATGATCATATAAATATTAGGTTTAGAAATTTCATTTATAATTTTCTATTTAAAAAACACAAAATGACTTAGGCTAAGATCTTTATATATGAAACTCATCTTTGTGAAAATATAGTAGTTTATTAAAAGGATTTTTAGAAATTACCAATGTGGGATGACTCAAAAAAATAATCTAAGTTAAATTTGATGGGTTCAATCATGTCAAATACATCCTCATAGATGTCAAATGATGGGAGTGAACCTGTCAAATTTAAGACAATGGAGTTCGCAAGGCTTCGAGGATTGTCTTAGTTAAATTTGATGGGTTTGGTCATGTCAAATACATCGTCATAGATGTCAAATGATGGGAGTGAACTTGTCAAATTTAATACAATATAATTTATTGATCCAATAAATGAATACCACATATAAATCCCTTTGGAGTTTACTAAGGTTTCCAGGATTGTTTAGTTTAAATTTGATAGGTTTGGTCCTATCAAACATGTCCTTGTAGACATCAAATGATAGGAGTGAACCTATCAAATTTAATACAATAAAATCTTTCTATCTTATGTTTAATTTGATGGGTTTGGTCCTATCAAATACGTCTTTAAAGACATCAAATGATGGGAATGAAACTATCAATTTTAATAAAATAAACTTTTATTAGTCTAATAAATGAGTGTCATGCGTAAAGCCTTTAGGAAATATTGAGGCTTCCAGGGATTATTTCAGACTTACATCACATCATTATATCAAAACCTCCAAGTAAACAATCATCGTTAGATATTTACTAGGCCTAAATCATTAACTGTGTGTCCTTTTTAAAAGGCTTTAGGCTTCTCACACCATCAGATCAAAATCAACAAACATGATATTACCATTAGTTTTGTAAAAGAGCATAAGATTTAAATTAATACCTGATCATGTATAAAGTTTAGCCTAAGGTTTTATATTAATATTCAGTTATGTTTTAAAGAAAAAACAGATTTAAAGCTTAATATAAAGTTAGACTTAGGATCATTTAATCAAAAGGAAATAAAATTTCTTGCTAGTATTTTCCATGAATATTTAAATCCAAACCCTCTTTAAGGTTTGTTCCTCAGGAACCCTATATTCTTCCATGGAACCTGCAACTAATCACCTTGAAGATAATTATTAGCAATTTTTAACCATTAAATATAAACATGATCAAATACATCAAAGCACATGTTCCCCTTTTAAAACTGATTAGCCTTTAAAATCTAAGATAAGACATTTCTTCACATTAAATCTAGAATATAGATATTTTTGGAAACAAATATAGGGGTCCTCCTTTCAAAATAAAAGATATTGGGTGTTGGTCTCAATAGTCTCTAGCCTTATTTGCTCCACTGGCCCTCTTTGTGATTTTATTAGTGTCATGTCCCCTTTTTAGTTGACATGTGTAGAGTAGATGATTAGCCTATTATGCGACCCTCGTAGGCTGATGAGATGGATAGAGGGTCGTGATGGAGCTGGGCTTGGCTTTCGTTTGGGCTCTTTCAGACATGAATTAAGGGAGATATTAATATTTGATTTATTTAATCAAATATTAATTATTTGGTCCAATTTTAATTAATTATTAATTAATTATTAATTATTAATTATTAATTATTAATTATTAATTATTAATTATTAATTATTAATTATTAATTATTAATTATTAATTATTAATTATTAATTATTAATTATTAATTATTAATTATTAATTATTAATTATTAATTATTAATTATTAATTATTAATTATTAATTATTAATTATTAATTATTAATTATTAATTATTAATTATTAATTATTAATTATTAATTATTGGGTCTAATTTTAGGATCCTAATTCTAATTTAAGAATTGGTCTAATTTTCAGACCCTAGTTCTAATTTAAAGAAGCCCTAAGTCTAATTTAAGGGAATCTAATTTTAGCAAGCACACCTTTGGAGGGGTATAAGGATCTCTCATGGGAGAGAGTTTGTATTCATGATTATTATTGATATTGATTCTTGTTAAGAAATTCTTTTGTGAAGACTGAGCCAAGGGTTCCAGGATTCCATTTGCATTGAAGAACATCAACTCTTCATTGTGTGTGATTCAGAGGTTGTGAGAGATCAGCCGATCTATTGCCAAATTGAGAGATAACTTCATACAGAAGTTGTCACGGGTGTTTACAAGTTTGAGAGATAACTTCACACAGAAGCTATCACAAGGGTTTACAAGTATTTCATTATTTTGGGTTTTGATTCAATAATTATCCACATATAGATATTTTGTATTATCCCATAATTCTACAGATCAGGATCAAGCATACAGGTTGTGCGATATTAGCAAATATACGACTTTCGTACAGATCTGTGAAAATTTGTACGCATCAATAAAAAGTTCAGGCACCGACATCGATGAATAGAGACCTACAGAGACTGACATCAGTCGACATATCACTGATGTCAGCAAGTTAATGACTACAAGTCAACCGACGATGGCAATATAACCGACGTCGGTGACTGTGTTTTTTTACACAGCAGGCTGAGACGTAACAGATTCAGATTTCTTTCCTAGTTTGTAGAATATTTAGGCTATTAAGGCTGTGCTTTCAATATTATTTGTATACTTGATAGAGGACCTCTAGTGTAAGCTTATGAGCAAATAAATAAGAATTTATACTGTGATTTATTTATCTATTTGAAGATATTTTGTAGAAATTCAGATAAGCAATTCAGACCTTTTGTTTTGATATTCAAAGGGATATTATAGTGGTATCAGAGCTATTTGTGTTTAGATATTCCCTACTAAAAGGGATATTATAGTGGTATCAGAGCTAAATCTTGCCATCTTGAGGGGCTAACAATCTTATGCAGCCACAAGGGTCAGGAGCACACAGGTATTTCACGCATAGTAGAGTTTTGCTTGAAGGCACTCAAGTTTTAAAACAACCACCGAAAGACATCGGTGACGATATTGACAGGCCCCATATTCCTCACTATCTTAGAGATCAAGATGATGTAGAGGTTCTACTTACTCTTAGAGACATACGAGAAGGGCAAAGGTAGAATAATGTAGTACTACAGTAGTTGGCAGTAGCATTGTCGAGATTGGGTACTCCAAGGGGACATTCCCCACATCGTGATGAAGTCAGGAGTGATGCAGGATCACAGAGAGGCCTTGGGATTGCTTCTCATACATCTAATAGGGCTACTAGGCCTACCTTTGTGAGACAGGAGGCAGAGGAGGTGATAACAGGTGAGGAGCATGAGGAGGCATTGACAGACACACTTAGGGCAGCGACTGATGAGTGGGAGTCATTACCACCTGTGGTCAGGGAGATGATTACTTTTGACTGATTCATCACACAAAGGAAAAAACATTACCAAGGTCGACAGAATGGGAGACCAAGACCCCAGAACAATGATTTGAAGCATGCTACGAGAAGGCTCACACTAGCGATGTTTGATGGTAGTGGTAAGGTGACAGCATAGGCCTAGGTTAGTAAGCTGGATACATTTCTCACATTGCGACCGATGGGTGAGGAAGATGCTATCAGATATGCGACACTACATCTTGAGGGAGTAGCTCATGATTGGTGGCACCATGGGATGGTGACACTCCATCATGATCAGATCACATCTTATCAGGAGTTTGTGGATAGGTTGGTAGAGTGTTTTGACAGGAGGGATCCAGAGTCCTATTTCAAAGAGTTAGTTCAGTTGTGCCAGAGTGGGAGTCTAGAGGCATACATTGGTGACTTCCATAAGTTATCAATAATGGTTCCTGACATCTCAGAGAGGCGACTTGTAGTACTCTTCATGAAGGGATTGACAGAACCATTGAGAGGTTGGATCAAAGGCTTTGATCCTCCTTCATTACAGGTAGCTATGACGAAGGCGCGTAATATGGAGATGGCAGCCCCATCCAATAAATTTAACTCTAGAGGTACTTCTTCACCTAGAGACCATAAGCACTCCAACGGGGATACAGAGAGATCAGATTTTAACATAAATAAATCTGGGATTAAAAATGATTCAAAGGCCAATCCAACAGCACCACCTTTGGATCATGAGGTGCTTAATGATCTACGCAGAAAGAAGCTTTGCTTCTACTGCAAAGGTCCATATGATATCCATCACGATTGCCCTTTGAGGCCTAAGGGCAAGGTGAATCGTGTGATGTGGGCATATTATGAGGATTCAGATTCAGAGGATTCCAAATAGCAGAATAGTTCTAAGGAGGTAGAAGCAGAGTTAGAGCTTCACATATAGGAGGCACGCCTATCTAGCATTCAGTCGGATGAGTCATTTAGACTCTGGGGAGTTTTGGCAGGACAGAAGGTCATCACCCTTCTTGATATAGGAGCCACACATAATTTTATAGATACTAGATTTGTGGAGAAGCGTGGACTCACTACTGAAGATTTTGAGGGCATTAGAGTTAAGGTAGCCGATGGTCACACTCTTAGGTGTAAGCGTATGATTAGAGACCTCCCATTGCTCTTGAACAACTATGAGTTCAAGGCTGATTATTATGTAGTGAACATGGGGGATATAGACTTAGTCTTGGCTATGAAGTGGCTTCATTCATTTGAGGAAGTTACTCTTCGTCTCAAGGACATGGAAGTTCACTTTGATGTTGATGGAAAGACACATATTCTTAAGGCAATACGGGGCAGCAGCTTCAAATATATGTTTTTTCATCAGATGGAGAGGCTCATACGACATGACATGATTGAGTGTGCTACCGAGTGCACATTGGCACCGATACAAGAGAGACATGTGGTGAGTTCAGTTCAGGAGTTAGCATGTGTGGTAGAGTCTCAACTTTATTTTACAGGTGGGTCACATGTTGATGATGATATGCGTACAGGAGACAGAGGTGATGTGACGCCATTGGATGAGAGTGGTGATGGATAAGGCCTGGAGTTTGTGTTGGTTGACAGCACTGTAGATTGAGACTTCATTTGGGATCTAGGTGGACTGATTGGTCTATCATTCAGCGATTGCTTGAGGGCAAGCAATTTTAGGAGGGGCAGATTGTCATGTCCCCTTTTTAGTTGACATGTGCAGAGTAGATGATTAGCCTATTATGTGACCCTCGTAGGCTGATGAGATGGATAGAGGGTCTTGATGGAGCTGGGCTTGGCTTTTGTTTGGGCTCTTTCGAACATGAATTAAGGGAGATATTAATATTTGATTGATTTAATCAAATATTAATTATTTGGTCCAATTTTAATTAATTATTAATTATTAATTAATTATTAATTATTAATTATTAATTAATTATTAATTATTAATTATTAATTAATTATTAATTATTAATTATTGGGTCTAATTTTAGGATCCTAATTCTAATTTAAAAATTGGTCTAATTTTGAGACCCTAGTTCTAATTTAAGGAAGCCCTAAGTCTAATTTAAGGGAATCTAATTTTAGCAAGCACACCTTTAGAGGGGTATAAGGATCTCTCATGGGAGAGAGTTTGTATTCATGATTATTATTGATATTGATTCTTGTTAAGAAATTCTTCTGTGAAGACTGAGCCAAGGGTTCCAGGATTCCATTTGCATTGAAGAACATCAACTCTTCATTGTGTGTGATTCAGAGGTTGTGAGAGATCAGCCGATCTATTGCCAAATTGAGAGATAACTTCATATAGAAGTTATCACGGGTGTTTACAAGTTTGAGAGATAACTTCACACAAAAGCTATCACAAGGGTTTACAGGTATTTCATTATTTTGGGTTTTGATTCAAGAATTATCCAGATATAGATCTTTTGTATTAGCCCATAATTCTACAGATCAGGATCAAGCATACAGGTTGTGCAATATCAGTGGCCATATGACTTCCGTACAGATCCGTGAAAATCCATATGCATCAACAGAAAGTTCAGGCATCGACATCGGTGAACAAAGACCTACAGAGACCAACATCGGTTGACATATCACCGATGTCGACAAGTTAACGACTATAGGTCAACCGATGATGGCAGTATAACCGACGTCGGCGACTGTGTTTTTTTACACAGCAGGCTGAGACGTAACAGATTCAAATTTCTTTCCCAGTTTGTGGAATATTTAGGCTATTAAGGCCGTGCTTTCAATATTCTTTGTATACTTGACAGAGGACCTCTATTGTAAGCTTATGAGCAAATAAATAAGAATTTATACTATGATTTATTTATCTATTTGAAGATATTTTGCAAAAATTTAGATAAGCAATTCAGAGCTTTTGTTTTGATATTTGAAGGGATATTACAGTGGTATCAGAGCTATTTGTGTTTAGATATTCCCTACTGAAAGGGGATATTACAATTAGGTCAAATGACCTTGATTTTAATATACATAACCTTCATTAAATTTTTATCACTAATCCTATATCCTCTTCTGATGGTCTAGTAGACCTCTTTATGCTCTAAAATATACTTCATTTATCACTTTCACTCTTCACCCTTCGATAGGCCTAAAAATGCATATTATTTACACAAGTTTTTTGTTCATATCCTTCTTATTCAGATAAAAACATTTACCTTATTAGGTAGGACATGAAATGAATATTAGGATGTGTCATAAAAATGGATAAAATGTGATTTGATTCCATTTATGTATGATCTTTCTCAAATAGGCGTTATCTCTCCTTTAGGTCTCATGGAGGTCTAATCCCATTAGGCCTACTTAGCACATGTTGTTGGAAATATGATTGTCATTGATGTCAAAAGGGAGATCATTGGCATTATAGATGTTATTTATGCTCAAATATGAATGTGGTGATCCTATCAAATGTCAAGGATGACTATAATGCTTATGTAATTGAGTGAAATTCATCTAATTATTGTTACTAATCATCTAGACATTTTGGGTCTAGGTTAGGAAAATCTGAGAAGGCATTTTGATGATGTCACCATTGCCACATGTGGATGAGTCTGGGAGAGTTGGTCATATGGTAATGATCACATTAGTCCCTAATTTTTATGTGCCATATTTTAAGTCATGTAATGAAGCATGATAGAATATATGTGGATGCAAAGTTGGATACTTAGACATAATTCACTAATTTTCTATACATTTCCAAATTTACAAAAGGGTTAAGTAGATCCATGTAAGCATATTGATGAGGTCATGTTTTTCACATATAGAGTTTCAAGGATAAAATGATCATATGGGTTTTTTCATTTTTGTGCCTAGTTTCTATGCATTAAATATTAGGTCACATAACATAACGTGAGAAAAGATATGCTCGAGCAAAGTTGGGTTCTCAAGCATTTTGGCAGTGCTTTCCAACACTTAGTCAAATTTGTAGGTGACAAGATAAAATTAAGTATCCACTTTTTGATGCCATATCTTGTACATATGAATTATTTAAGATAAAATTGATATATGGATGGAATCCCCTATGTAAGAAGATCTTATGCACTAATTTGTAGGTCATGTGACTAAGTGCAAAAAGAGTTATAAAAGTGCAAAGTTAACCTTCCAAGCATAGTGAAATGGTCTCCATACTTAGTCAAAATTTACACAAGGTCATTCAAAAGTTTTCATGATTTTAACAAGTTCATTTGTGGACATTGTAACAAGAAATAGATCAAAGATGTAGTATGGGTTTTTCATGAGCATTATAGACATATGATCTATAGGTTTAGATGAATAAGCATGAGCTCAGAATTGAATTATCTTTACTCTCAAATTGAAAAGGATTTCTTAGTTAAAACCTAAGGGTTTAAGTCATGGCATCAATAGTATTTTTTATTTTTATGTTCACTGGATATAGCCTGGACCTAGTATCTTAAGTTATAACTTAAGCCTTTATTATTGTTGTAAAATTGGGCCATTCAACCTTGTAATT
Source organism: Torreya grandis (assembly GCA_037957365.1). Taxonomy (NCBI): domain Eukaryota; kingdom Viridiplantae; phylum Streptophyta; class Pinopsida; order Cupressales; family Taxaceae; genus Torreya; species Torreya grandis. The sequence goes on from JARHVA010004204.1 coordinate 1,625,621, forward strand.
ATCAACTTGAGTAGTGATCAAAGGACTTAATATTTCCTAAGTCTTAGAATTTATATTTATCCCATTTTGATCAATAGATATTACTTAATATTATAAATAAGATCTAATGAAGTGAAGTAAATTTAAATTATCAAATAGACCTTTGAGTAAATGTTTTAGTGACAAGTATCACATCCACAAAGCTTGATAGATAGAGACCTAATAACTATAATCTTGTTAAAGTTAATGATTGAGATTGTTATAAGATCTAATGGTGAGTGGATGATCATGCAAAGGAGATCCAATGTAGCAAGTGGACTCAGATAGAACAAAGTACTTGAGGTTTATCAACACAATGGTGAGTTAAAGATTAAGGAAGACTAAAAAGATAGATGGAGCATAAAGGATATAAAGACATAGGAAAAAGTGAGATGGGATAAAGAGCTTGACATTTATTTACTAGATAAAAGTAAATATCATGCATATTTGGAGATCTAATGGCACATAAAATCTTAGATCAAAAAGATCAATGAACATGTTTTAAAGTTGAGCTATTTGAATAAAGACCATCAGATCATGGTGCTGACTATCAATATTTAAAGATATGAATAGTATAAAGGATAAATGTAGGAACATGTAGAAACATGAAGCAATATGCAATTAATCCATGAAACATGACATATAAAATGAGATTGATGGATGTAACTGATTAAATATATGTAAATGTGCATGTGCATTAAAACTAGAGTCCAAAAAATGTTATAGATAGTAATAAGACCAGGAGTCATGATGGTGGTGCATGAGTTCTAGATGCAATAAACTTTCATTTGAAGATATAATGATTTGAGTCTAGAATAGATCATGATGTGTTATCAAATTAGTGTGAACATAGAGATGAAATAGAACCCTAGATCTGTTTCTTATATATATGACATCCAAGACACAATCAAAAGGAGTTGGAGATATTCAAATAGTGTCTAAAAAATATAGAGACACATAAGATTAGAGTGAGAGAGAGATGAAGTGTGTCAATTAGAGATAAATTTAGACACAAATAAAGGGGTAAAGAGAAGAAAGGCACAAATAGATAATGTCTAGAGCATGAAAAGTTATAGATCATATCTATAATAGAGAATAAAAGGGTTGGATTGATTTATAAATTTATGCTATAATCTAGTTTTGTAGCTCTATTGTAGATCTAGTTGGTTGGTGCCATTAGATAAGCAAAGTTGGTGCTTAGATTAGGAATTGGGTGCTTCCTTAGAGTTGAAGCTCTTAAATTAGGGGATTGGTGGTTCTTTAGGGTTGGTGACATTAAACTCTATAATTAGTGATGTTATTTATTGTGAGGCTAGATTGTAATAGTAGATTCTAACAACTATTTTCATGGTGGTTTTTCCCATATTGAGTTTTCTAGGGTATATCTTGTGTTGTGTCTATTTGTGTGATTCTTATTTATACATATAAATTTAATATAATTTAAAAGTATTTAAAGGACTAAGTTTTATTTGATATACTGATACCCCCCTCTCAATATCTAGTTGTGTTCCAATAATTTATATTAGATCCTTGGTTTCTTAGAAGAGGCTTAATCAGCTCAAGTAGATATTAGAACAATGAACACAAATGGCTAGTCAAGAAGGATCTTCATCAAATAAATCACCTCTCTTTGATTGATCAAATTATGCATTCTAGAGCATAAGAATGGAAAAATATCTATATTCATTAGGATTTTATGTGTGGATGTCTTTTTTGAATGGATATACATCTTCTGCTAAAACTCTTACTGATCAAACTACCAAAAAAGCATATGAGAACAATGCCCAGTCTAAGAATGTTATTCTATGCCAATTGTATAATTTATAGTTTGTCAAAATGATGCACTATAAAAATGCACAAGATATGTAGAATAAATTGAAGAGCAATTATGAAGGATATGACAAGTTAAATTAGGTCAAGATACAAACTTACAAAGGCAAGTTTGAAAGATTTAAAATGAATGAGGAAAAGCGAATTGAAAAGTAGTGGATGAAATAGTCAATGTAGTTAGAGGCCTTGGAGAAGAGATTAAAGAATTAGTCATTATAAAGGTCCTAAGATCTCTACCATCAAGGTGTGACTAAAAAATATCTACAATATAGGGAAAAAATATGGATAAACTCACTATTGATGAGCTTCATGGAACCTTCACTACCTATGAAATGAGAATGGGAGAAGCAAACGCCTTCAAGTGATAAGTTGAATTAAAATCATTTAAACCAATAAAGGTAGAATAACCTACATCTAGATCTGAGGAGATTGATGAAGAATAATCTAAATTTGTGAAAATATTAAAGAGAGTATCTAGAAAGTATAGAGGTAAGTTACCCTTTAAATGATTTAATTATGGTAAAGTATGAAATTTTGCTACTAAATGTGCTCACAATAAAAAGGATAACTTTGAGAAATTAGAGAGTAATAAAAAGGTGAAACCCTACTATCCTAAGAATAATAACTTCTTTAGAAAATGAAAGGCTTATACATAAATGAAAATAATGATTTAAAGGATGACAGTGATAGTTCTAATGATGATCATGATTTTGTTTTTGTGGCTAAGGAAAATCAAGTCCTATTTATGACAATAGAATCAAATTTTATTGATCAAGAAGAAGTTGAAGACTTAGATGAAGAAGAAGGAGGAGAACTAGATCTAGAATGTGAGCTCATATGTGCCTCGGAGGAAATTGATAAGTTAAGAAAAGAGAACTCAAAACACAACAAGCTTAGATAAGATGAAATTTAAAAATGTATAAAAGCCTTGAGAAATATAATTAGATGGTTGGTATCCTCAAGACATAAGTTTAAGAGGCTAAAAGAATAGAATATGTAGTCAAATTTAAACTACAATCCAAATCTAATCAATGCATGAAGTTAGAAGCTGAGATAATGGCTTTGAGAAAAGAGCTTGAAAAAGCTAAAGGTTAACTAGACAAAAGTATAAAGTTGATAGGAGGATCAGACATTCTTGGTCAATTGATCAACTCTCAATATCCTTCAAAAGAGAGATCAAGTATTGGTTATGAAAAGGGAAAATATTACACAACTAGTACATATAATAACCTATATGAAAACTTCAAAGTAGAAGGAGATTCTAGAGTAAAGAAAGAGAAAGATTACAAGGATACAGAGACAGAAGAAAACACAATTGATGTGAGGAAAACTTAAGGAGAAAAGAAGATAAAGGTAGATGATGCCAATGGATACATAAAAGACAGAGACTTAAAGAATCCAAAATTTGGAAGAGCTCCTCATGCTGCACCAAGAAATTTTATAACTAGGTATTCATTATCCTTATATGGTTATTATTATACCTATCATTAGTTTGGTCTTAGGGATATTGATTATAGATTTGTATCTAAAAGAAGAACAAATTTATGAAGTAGAAATTCATTTGCTCCTTTATTAGATACAAATGTAATATGCTATAATTTCAATAATTTTGGTCACATATCTAAATAATGTAGAACTAGCTTTGTAAGATCAAAATAACACAATGTAAAGAAAGGAATGCCTCCCAATGTGAACAAAGGATCACAAGTTTCTAAAAATATTCCAAATAAGAAACCCAATGATGTATGGAGATTAAAAAATCAATCTATGATTGCTCAAACTGTAGTTTGTGCCAAAGAGCAAAATTTTTGGGTGATAGATAATGGTTGCTCAAATCATATGAATAGTGACAAGAACAAGTTAATGAAATTGAGAAAACATAAGGAAGGATCTATTAGCTTGGTAGAGAACACAATAATAAAGATCAAAATTAAAAGAACCTTGAACATAGATGGAAAACTACCTACACATGATGTCCTTTATGTTTACAGATTGAAGCATAATATTCTAAGTGTTAGACAAATGTGTGATAATGGATATAAGGTCACATTTGATGTAGAAGGTTTCAATTTAAAAATATTTTTAAGACTAGTTATAAAAGGAAAAAGGAATGAAATCAATATCTATAATCTTATTAAAGTGAATGGTAATAGCTACCTAATAAGAAAGAATGATGAGAGTTGGTTATGGGATAGAAGAATGGATCACATCAACTTTGATAACCTAGTCAAAGTAATAACAAATAAGTGTGTCAAACACATGCCAAAGATAACCAAATTTACATACACTACTTGTAAGGAATGTCAACTAGACAAGCAGACAAGGCTCACATTTTATATAAAGTAGTATGGAACTACAAAGACTCTAAAATTAGTTCATACTGATCTTTGTGGTCCTAATAAGACAAGAGGATCTAAAGGAGAGATATACACTTCATGTTGTTTGTAGATGATTACTCAAGAATGACATGGGTAACCTTTTTGAGGGACAAGTCACAAGCATTTGAAAGATTTAAGATCTTTAGAGACATGGTGGAGAATGGGATTAGATGGAAAATTAAATGCTTAAGATTTGATAAATGTGGAGAATTCACCTCAAATGAGTTCATAGATTATTGTGAGAATCAAGGGATCAAAAGGCATTACTCTATAGCAAGGACTCCATAGTAGAATGGAGTTGTTGAGAGAAAGAACAAGATAGTTAAGGATGTGGCTAGAATAATGCTTAAAGAGGCTAAGTTACCCAATGGATACTGGAGAGAAGTAGTCCAAAGAATAGTATACATCTTGGATAGAGTTTGACTAAGGGTAAATAGTGACAAAAATCCCTATGAGTGATGGTATGGATAGACTACCTCTGTATAGTAATTTAGAGTGTTTGGAAGCAAATGCTACATTAGGAGAAAAATGGAAAAAATTGAAAGCTTTAAATCAAGATGTGATGAAGGAATATTTATTGGTTATTACACTCAAATAAAATCCTATGTGTGTTATAATAAAAGGCTACACAAGATTGTAGAGAGCATCAATGTTAAGTTTGAAGAAAGATTGAAACATGTTGAACCTGATAAGGAAATTAGTATTGAAGAATTAGATCTTGAAGAAGGAGATAATGAAGATGTTGAGGAAATGAATGAAAAATCACTTCCAATATTTTTTCAAAAGGATCATCCTAAATAATAGATAATTGGTAATAAGAATGAAGGAGTTCAGATATGGAGAAGAACTATAATGAATAAGGAATAAGTAGGTTTTGCTCTAATGTCTGAAATTGAGCCTAAGAGCTATGTTAAAGCTAACAAGTAAGATAATAGGCTAAAATCCATGGAATAATAATTGATCTAAATTGAAAATATCAAAACTTGGCAATTAGTTTGATTACCTTCAAAAAAGAATGTGATAGGTATAAAATGGGTCTATAGAAACAAGCTCAATGAGAATGAAGTTGTTATAAGAAATAAAGCAATATTTGTGTGCAAAGGATATGCACAGGTTGAGGGCATATATTTTGAGGAAAATTTTTCTCCATTTTTTAGAATGGAAGCTATAAGAATGTTTCTATCATTCTCTATTTACAAGAAGTTCAAACTCTATCAAATGTATGTTAAGTCAGCTTTCTTCAATGGGAACCTAGAAGGAAAAGTCTAAATAGAACAACCTCAAGGTTTTTAGTTATCTGAACAAGAAGATTATGTGTGTAGACTAAATAAAACTTTGTATGGCCTAAAATAGGCACCTAGAGCATGGTATTTAAGATTGGACCAGTACTTTATAACAACAAGTTTTCAACAAAGGATATGAAAACAATAATTTGTACATCAAATCAGAGGGTGAACATATGTTTATTATTGTTGTTTATGTAGATGACATCATCTTTGGTGCTTGGAAAAATAAAATTTGAAAATAATTTGCTAAACAAATGCAAAGTGAGTTTGAGATGTCTATGCTAAGATAACTTTTTGTCTTCCTTAGTCTATAAATAGCACAAACTAATGAATGGGTACTCATATCCCAAACCAAGTATGCAAAGTAAATGCTCAAGAAATTTGGAATGGAAGATAGAAAACCAATTAGTATTCCCATGATAACTAGATACAAGTTGAGAAAAGAGGATGAGTCCCTTGATGTAAAGCATGCATTGTATAGATCAATGATAGGTAGCTTACTATACCTAACTACATAAAAATTAGATATCATGCAAGTATTTTGCATGCTTGTAAGATTTCAAGATACTCTTAAAGAATCACATGTCAAATTGGTGAAAAGGATCTTTAGATACATCAAGATCATAATTGACTATGGCCTATGGTATCTTACAAGTGAAGATTTCACTTTTACAGCATATATAGATGTGTATTGGGTAGGAAGTGTGGATGATAGAAGAATCACTAATGGCAGTGCATTTTTCCTTGGAAATAAAATTATTTCATGGCTAAGAAAAAAGTAAGAGTCAGTTATTCTTTCCATAATAGAAGTAGAATATATCATAGTAGTGGCATGTTACACTCAAGTCTTTTATATGAAGAAAAAACTAAAAGACATCAAAGTAGAGTATAGGTCACCCATATATATTATTTGTGATAATAAAAGTTCTATTAAAATATCAAATAATCTAATGATGCATTTTAGAACTAAACACATATCAATCAAGTATCACTTTTTAAGAGATAGGGTTATAAATCAAGAGGTCACAATGAAGTATGTGCCAACTCAAGATAAAACTAAAAACATATTCACCAAACCTCTTCCCAAGGAACAATTTGAATATCTAAGATAGAATTTGGGAGCGATGTCTCCTACACCACATCACTAGATCCTAGTGATAGGGCATGAGACCAGGGGAGTCTCATAAAAGCGTTGTTAATCCTTGGAAGAAGAGAGAAAAGGCAACTTAGGTATGAATACTTTTTAAAAGATATAATGAGTTGATGGTTGTATATTATAAGACCAATACTCAAAAAGAGTCCCATTGCCTTTGATTTCAAAGGGGGAGATAAAAAGAAAATGCTCTCTATAGAAGTGCAAATGTCAAAGAAGAAACAAAGCAAGTGTCTAGGTTGAGTATTAAGAAAATATGTCATTGTCTAAGGGGGAAAAAATTTGGTATGAACAAATTTAGTTCATATTCATTATAAGCTAATGCAAGTAATGTTAGATAAAGAGCAGAATATTAGAAGATCAGACCATTTAGTTTTCCATCAATGCCAAAGGGGGAGATTGTTGGAAATATGATTGTCATTGATGCAAAAATGAGATCATTGGATTTATGGATGTCATTGATGATCAAGGATGAATATGGTGATCCTATCAAAGGTTAAGGATGATTGGAATGCTTGTGTACATGAGTGGAATTCATCTGGTTCTTCATATTGATCATCTAGACATTTTAGGTTTATGATAGGAAAATATGAGAAGGCATTTTGCTAACATCACCATTGTCACATGTGGATGAGTTTAGGGGATATAGTCATATGGTTGTGATCATATTATTCCCTTATTTTTATGCAACATATTTAAATTCATGTGATGAAGTGTGGTAAAATATATGTGGATGAAAAGTTGGCCACTTAGACATAATTTACTAAGTTTATATACTTAGCCAAATTTGTAAAAAGGTTAAACAGAACCAAGTAAGCATATTAATGAGGTTATTATTCACACATATGGAGGTCTAAGGATGAAATGATCATATGAGTTTGTTCATTTTTGTGCCTAGTTTCTACGTGCTAAATATTAGGTCATGTGATGTAGCATGACAAAAGATATGCTTGAGAAAAGTTGGGATCCTAGGAATTTTGTTAGTGTTTGCCAACACCTAGTAAAATTTTTAGTTTGAAAGATAAAACTAAGTAGGCACTTTGATGATGCCATATTTTAGACATGAAGGATTCAAGATAAAATGGATATATGGATGGAATCCCCTATGTAAGAGAATCTTATTCACTAATTTATAGGTCATGCAACTAAGCACAACAAGAGTTATATAGGTGAAAAGTTAGCCTTCGAGGCATAGTGAAATGATCTCCATACAGTGTCAAAATTTTCACAAGGTCATGAAAATTGTCATGATTTTACAAAGATCATTTATGAATATGGGAAAGGAAATAGAAAGAATCTTTTTTATGTGATTTTCATGAGCATTTTAGACATATGGTCTTTAGGTTCAGATGAACATGAATACGCTCAAAATTGAATTATCTTTGCTCTCAGACTAAGTATGGTTTATTAGTTAAACCCTAAGGGTTTAAGTCATGGAATAAATAATAATTTATTTATTGATGTTAAATGGATATATCTTGGACTTGGTATCTTAAGTTATAACTTAAGCCTTTGTCATCATTGTAAAACTAGCCCCTTTGACCTAGTAATTACCAATTTCAATAGTGATTATAGGAATTAATATTTCCTAAGCCTAAGAATTTATATTTATCCCATGTTAATCAATGTCTATTACTTAATTATATAAATAAGATCCAATAAAATAAATAAAATTCAAATTTTCAAAGGGATTTCTAAGTAAACATGCTAGTGACAAGTGTCACATTTATGGAGCTTGCTAGATAGAGACCTAATAAGCATAATCTTGTTGGAATTAATGATCAAGCTTATCATAAGATCTAATGGTGAGTATATTATCATGTAAAGGATATCCAATAGAGTGAGTGTAATTAGATGGAATAAAGTGATCAAGGTTTATCAACATGGTGATGACTTAAAGACTGAGCAAGTATGAAAAGATTGATGGAGCGTAAGTGATCCAAAGATGTAGGAAGCAAAAAGATGAGATAAAGATCTTGAAATTTTATGACTAGATAGAAGTAAAGATCATGAATATTTGGAGGTCCAACATCATGGGATCATAAAGATCAATGGATTTATTTTAAAGTTGAGCCATTTAAATAAAGACCATTAGATCATAGCACCAACTGGGAGATTAATGATCGATATTTAAATCTATAATCAATTTAATAGTTAGACATAAGATCATGCAAGAATATGAAAGAACATGCAAGTAAGCTGTGAATCACAAAATAGACAATGATATTGATTGATTTAACCATTAAAATATATGTAAATGTGCATGTGCATAAAAACTAGAGTCCAACAAATGTTATAGATAGTAATAAGACCAGGAATCATGATAGTGGTATAGGAGTTTTAGATGTAGGAAGCTTGTAGTTGAATAGATAATGAACTAAGTCTAGAATATATCATGATGTGTTATTAAATTAGTGTGAACATAGAGATGAAATAATACCCTAGATCAATTGATTATATAATACATATAGGACACAAGCAAGAGGAGATACAGTTATTCAAATAGTATCAAACAAAAAATATAGAGGCACAAAGGTGCAAAGTGAGAGAGAGATGAAGTGTGTTGAATAAACATATATTTAGAAACAAAAACAGAGGGATAGAGAGAAGAAAGGAACAAATAGATAACGTGCTAGTTACATATCAGACCTATAAAAAATAATAGAAGGATTGGATTCATTTATGAATATATGCTATAATTTGGAGTTGTAGCTTTGGATTCATTTATGAATATATGCTATAATTTGGAGTTGTAGCTCCATTATAGATCTAGTTGGTTGGTTCCATCAGATAAGATAAGTTGGTTCTTAGATTAGTAAGTGGTTGATTCTTTAGAGTTTAATCTCTTAAATCAGGGGATCAATGTCTCCTTAGGGTTAGTGCACTTAAACATTTTAACCAATGGGGTTCTTTATTATGAGGCTAGATTAGAATGGTAGATTCTAGCAGCTATTCTCATGGTGGTTTTTCCCATATTGGATTTTCCATGATATATAATATATTGTGTCTATTTATTTTTATTGATATGTATACATATAGTTTTATTTTTCTTTAAAAATATTTAAAGGATTAAGTTTTAGTTGATATATTGATTCACCCCACTTTCAGTATCTAGTTGTGTTTCAACACCCATTATTATTTAATATTATTGAAGAACATTCAAACACTTTACATGGTATAAACACATAATATTCCATTCCAATATACCTTTTATAATCTCATTTATTCTCTATATCAATTTTTATCTCAAACCACTACTTGGAGCACATCATTGGTACTATTCATTTTAGGCTTGTTCATGCCCAAAAAGTCTATCTTGAATAATTCAAGTATATAAAAAAAACATAGAAAAAATACATATACAAAATATAAACGACCTTATTATCATCACCATATGAATTATACTCCATAAATAAGGTTAAAAGTACTCAAACCCTTCTCTGTAGGTAGCCCACTAAGAACTGCCAACTAGTCTCAAAACATAATCATCAAGACTTGAACTTCAATCCTTGAAAGAATAATTCTTATGACATATAACACATTAAAGATATTATTTTACATATATATATATATATATATATATATATATGTATGTATGTATGTATGTATGTATGTATATATATATATATATATATATATATATATATATATATATGTATGTATGTATGTATATATCTATATATGTATATATATATATACATATATATATACATACATATATATATGTATATATATATATATACACATTATATATATGTCACTCTAAAGTACAAATATTACAAGTTTTAATGCCAAATATTTGTCTTTCAAACCAATATTTTAGATTTAGTACACATAGTCAAACCTAAACCAGTTTGCCTATTTTGGCTTCACTATTTCAATAAATTTTAATAACTTTCAAACATTATTAAAATCATGTATAGGAAAAATATGTACCAAAAAACAACATAATATGCATTGGATGCTTTATCTTAGGGTAGATATCCTCCAACTCATCACTACAACATGCTTACTTAGATCTATCAGTTTACCTTCAAACATAGTCATGGTGATAATAACCTTCATCCCCTATGTAGATACTTTTAGAGACTCTTGATTCATGTAGATGATCCTATGATATAATTATGTAACTCTTAGATATATATATATATACCATGTTCAAGTGACAATATTAGTCTTGCATACCAATCTGACAACCTTACACCTTCACTATCTCATCTATATTAGACAGGTGAGCTTACGAGCAACATTTTCAACATATCCACTAACCTAAAAAACATATATCCAACATGATCATGTATTAAAATTATTTAAAACCCTATTTATGAAATTTTATTCATCCCTAATCCATGATAACACTTCCTTAATCAACTTCTCACTTGTGATTGGTTTTCTCATTGTCTGCATTAGGCCATTTAGTGATAGGTCAAATTGTATGGATGGTTTAGCTCATCTAAGGTCTAGAACCTGATAATAAACTACCATGGACATAAAATATAAGTCTCAAGATTCAAACTTCATCCAATTAGTAACTTTGACTTGGTGAAATCTGATTGCTAAACAAATCTCTAAGAAATAAGGATTTTCTTATAGGGTCCACTCACTCACCTGATAAACTAATCACACCTGTATGCCTAAAATCACATAAATATCCATTAGAAACAATTTTTGGCTATTTTTATCAATATATTTCCCATCAAGTCAATTTAGGGTTTTGGAGAAGGTTAACACTATTTCTAGTGTTAACGATTATTCATAAAGCTTATCCCCTTATTCCAAAAACCAATGATTGGAAAATTGAGCTATGACCATTTAATATATACCATAAATATTTTATGTTCCCACTAAGAGGTTACACATTTTATAAATTACATTAAATTTCTTCTCGAGTTGAGAATCCTTCATTCTGTGCACATAACAGACCTCAAAGCACGTTTTCTTGCCTTAACCTTCAAACTATGACTTTAAAATTGGTAATTATCCCTAGTAAAACCTATAAAACTATTTAAAATGTTTACATAATCATTATTACCTTGGAAGATGATAATCATACCTTATTTTTCTACCATCTCTCTCTTTTCTTTCTAGGCTTTGACCTACAAGTCACATTAGGAATTTAAACTGACCTTAATTATTATTTTCATGCACTCTCTACCTCATTTACATGCTCAAAAATCCTATCACATGATAAAACATTTATTTTCATCCTCCATAGGCCTTGAAAACATTTCATGGCACCTCATTAGGTCAGGCAGAGTCTAGAACTAGTCTAGTTGCATACTAGGTTTATAGATCCTACTCTTATAGTCTCACCTTGAAACACATTTGAGTGTTCCAATGCTTCATAAGCATACTTATAAAATACTATATAATCTATTATGACTCTATGCATCTATCTCATGAGGCTAATATACTCATAGCTTTTCATAAGGTTCCATCATGTTATGTTCAAACACTTGAGAACTTTGGCAATTGATATTGAAACACTCTTTGATGCTTCTACACCTTGATTGCATGATTCACATGCTCCTTAGTCAATATCATACATCTACACATACCTTTGTTATGACTAGTCTTTTTAAGACACCTAGTACTTAAAACATGTTTATCTTGATTTGATCATCAAACCTTTTTATGACAACACTAATAGTCATTAAGTTGACCTGAATCAAGATATTAACCTTAAAATAATCATTAGGTTTCCTTAAAATTCTCTCTTAAAAAAAATACACCAGGTTTCCTTCAAATCATCTCATTTCATATGGTTCATATCTCATTGACCACTCACCATGTATTTTTACCAGATGCACCTTGACATCAACCTTGACCTTGACATCAATGATATCAACCTTGATTTTGACATCAATGACAATAATTCTCAACATATCAAATAATACGAGTCGATGAACTAAATTCCATCTAGCTAAGACTAGTTATATTATCATTAGATGCCAATAAATAATGAATTCAAACAAACTGAAGCCAAAACCTTATGAAAGGTGACAGTCATGAAAAAATTAATACAATGATGAAGACACCACTATAGAAGATAATACAAGTTCCATCATGCCTAATTATCGCATGAAGTGACACCTATATAAGTAAATACACGATCGAAATCATTTCCACCTTATGAGTCAAGTTAAAACTAGTTCTAAAATTAATGACAACTAATTACAATTTACCAAGATGAGGTCATATAAGATAATCAAGTAGATTTAATAAATAATTAAACTCAAATAATGAATCAAATATAATTAAAATAACTTTCAATCTATGTAGTCGACCCAAAGATAAAATGATTAAAGTGCAATCAATAATAAAAAACCACTAGACCAATTAAAAAAATAAAGGCTATTTTTGGAAACTCATATATCCCAATTCTCATTTTCATATTATGACTGACTTTCCATATGCATAACCCCATCATTTAGAATCCATTTATAAAACCTAGATCACACTAGTTTTTATAGTCTTAATAAGAAGACATCATTAGTATCTAAACCAATTATAACATTATTATGACCCCACATATTAGATATACTCCAATTATTACATGAGACATTGTATTAGCCTAATACTTGGTTTTAGTTGATTGTTATTGTAGACATTGATTATGTTATGGGTATTGTACATTGGTATCACTATTACTAGTTTTGGTGCCATGTTTATTGGTTATGATTTTAAATCATTATTATTGTATATGAGTATGCTTGATTCAACCATATCATGCTTAAATTATATTCAATATATAATTTAATTATTATTAATATTATATATATCATCTATATATTATTGATGTCTCATTTCAGTGACTGTAGGGACATGATAATAAAATAGGCTCAGTGGTGGCTTTGAAAATAGAGTAAACATAAAAACAAGGTCGGTATACAATCAGGTGTGACTTTGATAGGTAAAGTAATTAAAATAGGGATTCTAGAGCCATTGGTCAATTGAGTATTTCCTTGTTCTAGATTAAGGTAAAAGTAGGTTTTGAAGGGACCCTGAAACCCTATAATAGAATCAAGAAAGATAAACATTAACAACCACCAAGAAAAGCATTCCTGAAACCTACTGAAGAACAGTATCAAAATCAGGTTTTACAGGGACTTGAAACCACAAACATAGTCTAATAAAAGTACCCAAGTTTTACAAGGACCTAAAACCTCAAAGGACATATAGTATAGGGAAAAGAATGCTAAAAAATATATATCTTTAACATTCTACCCTGGCCAACAATGCAGGTTGCCATTGCAAAATAATGACACACAAGCATTTATCGGGACATTAAAATTCCACAAAATACCTTTGATTTCTCTGTCCCTTTGATTTGACAGTGACACCATCAAATCTAGCAATAATGATGGCTATAGCCATGTTGAAAAAAAAGGCTATGCTCCACCACGCCCTCAAACCCTAAAAATGCATTACCCGTAGCCCTGGCTTCCTTAATCGCCGTCTCAAAATATAAATCCACATAGGAATCTATAGCTACCACTATAAGTAGGTGGATAATTTCTTGCCCACACTCACAATCATGTACCCCATCCTACCTATCATATCTCCTTCATACACCTCTCCACTCACTTTAGAACCATGTTATTGAAGCTGTCACAGAGGCCACGGTCGCCTGTAACCACCACCAGAGCCACCTTCTACAAGGGGCACATCGACACAGAGGAAACAAAGTTTCCCCCATCCATTCACTATTTCCATCACAAACTAGATCGAGATGGCAATCCAACTCAGGCTAGAAATCTAACCTGGGTTCCATCTGCAATACTAAAATCCAAAGTAAAAATAAAGATCCATGCAGTAATAGATCTCACATTATAGTGCCGCGTAGATGTGAGGAAGGGTTTGAGGGGGCCAAGTAGATGCGAGCCCCCAGCCCCTAAGGGTTGAGTATTTCCTTGTTATTATTAATTTGACTCCATTAATATTATTTTTTATCTTGTGTGTGTGTCATTAATATTTGGTTATGACATTTTTATTATTTTTCATGGGATTTTATTATTGTCTTATGTCATGATAATTATGTACCTTAACTCTTATAAGTTAATGAATCATCCACACTCTTACTCTTTTAATGATCATCTATGATTATCAATTTTATCTCATTTCTAAAATGTAATATTGTGATCCTAGTGTGGTCTATTACTCTCTTATTCTTGATTGATCACCCCTACTGTTCATTCTTGTATATTTCATGTTAGTACCTGGAGCTTAATTTTTTTAGGATGTTATGAAAATTGTAAAATGTTGATCCTACTTTAATTAGTGTTTTTAAGCTTATTGAGGTATCTCACATGTAAATCCATGATGTCATGGATACTCCTATTTAAAATTATCTTTGGGTTTAATCTGAGGTTGTGGATGAATAATATTGAATACATCATACTTGTGATGATATCCACCATAATGTGGTTATGTGTGTGTGTGTATTTATGTGGGGATTAACTTTATGTTTAGTTACAATATTAAAGTGGTTTGAATGTCTAATGATCAGAGCTTATAACATTAAAGAGTAGAAAAAAGACACATGTAGGTATGTAAATAGGTGGTGAAGTCGATTGATGGAAACCACATGGTCATGGCCTTAATAATGTTTACCATCACTTTATCTTATCCCATGTTAAACACAAACCATAAATTGAAACACTTCTAGAGGAAAAATAAGATGTGATTAAATGATCACCATCAAGATTTTAATTTTTCAATGCATGGTGAATAGGATTGACATTTGTTTAATAATTTTGCCTTGATGTCGCAAAAAACCAAAAAAAACTCCACTCACTATTACATTTTTGGGAAGTAGGGGATTGTTCTTAGTTTTTAGGGGGTGTGGCTCAAACCTCATGGAGACAAGGAATTTTTTTGTAAGGAGATTTATAACAGATCCATGCAAGACTATCTAGCAATTTACCCACAAGAGTATGTTAGTGAATGCCACCATTTTGGTAGGGGTTAGTTGGTTGGATACTTGGGTCGATAGTGGAGAGTGTGGTGCCATTCTAGGGAAAATGGTATAGAGAAAAGTAAGAAAAATAAAGAGGAAGTTGGCATCTCTATTACACTATAGTTAAATTAAGAGGCCATAATAAGTAGTATGTAAATTCAATTTGGTGATTTTCCTTATCTATTTTGCATTTGTAGTGCCACAAAAATAATTATAATCACTTTTTTTTGGCTTGGATTTGATACCTTGCCTATGCATGATATGAGTGTAGAAAATTAGTTGGGTTTTGCTCAAAACCAACATGTATAAATTTGGGGGCTTGTTTATAAAATAATGGTTGTACTTTAATGCATATGATTAGAGTTTTAGGTAGGATGTGTTGTAGAATAAACTCATCATGTATGTTTCTTTTTATTTTCCCTTATATGAATAAATTCTATGTTTATCTTCAAATCCTACAACATGGTCAAATATAATTTTTTTTCCTTATAATGTACTCATAAATTAAACCCTAAAAAAATTATAATTTAAATTATTTGGTTTTAGCTTCAATAAAATTTACCTAAAAGGATTTATAGACTATATTATTTTATTTTAAATCACTTATTTTTATTATATGAGGGCATTGGGGGTTCCCTAAGAAGTCATGGGAATTCACAAGGAACCCATAAACCTTAAATTAATTATTTCTCTTACCAAAAATATTTGAAACTCCTTTCAATTTTCCCAAGTTGTGTACAAGTTCAATTTAGAGGTTTTTTGTGAAGTTTCTATTGACTATGTATAGTTGGTTAAAAGATATGAGTGTTGTGTTTGATTGTTAATGAAAATATATATCTGAGTGTGATGTTTCATAACATTTGAAAGGAAGTTATTGAAAATTTATCTTGATAATATATTTTTAAGCATGGAAGGATTACTTTAACTATTGTTTAGAATTGGTTTTCTATTATCATATGTTTGGATGCAATTACATGTTTTGATTTAATCAATCATTATTGGATTCATTAATTTGAAACCCCATCAATGATGTTTTAGATTAAAGTAAAATTAGGTTTTGAAGGGACCCCAAAACCCTATAACAAAATCAAGAAAGATAAACATTAACAACCACTAGGAAAAGCATTCCTGAAACCTACTGAAGAACAGTATCAAAATCATGTTTTACAGGGACCTGAAATGACAAACATAGTCCAATAAAAGTACCCAAGTTTTACAAGGACCTAAAACCTTAAGGACATACAGCATAGGGAAAAGAATGCTAAAAAATATATATCTTTAACATTCTGCCCTGGCCAACAATGCAGGTTGCCATTGCAAAATAATGACACACAAGCATTTATCAGGACATTAAAATTCTACAAAATACCTTTGATTTCTCTATCCCTTTGATTTGATGGTGACACCATCAGATCCAACAATAATGACGGCTATAGCCATGTTGAGAAAAAGGCTATGCTCCACCATGCCCTCAAACCCTAAAAACACACTACCCGCAGCCCTAACATCCTTAATCAGTGTCTCAAAATACAAATCCACATAGGAATCTACGACCACCACTAGAAGTAGGTGGATCCTTTCTTGCCCACAGTCACAATCATGTACCCCACCCTACCTATCATAGCTCCTTCATACAACTCTCCACTCACTTTAGAACCATGTTATTGAAGCCACTGCAGAGGCCACAATCGCCTGTAACCACCACCAGAGCCACCTTCCACACGGGGTGTACCAACACAGAGGAAACAAAGTTTCCCCCATCTGTTCACTATTTCCATTGCAAACTAGATCGGGATGGCAGTCCAACTCAGGCTAGAAATCCAACCTGAGTTCCATCTGCAATACTAAACTCTAAAGTAAAAATAAAGTTCCACGCAGTAATAGATCTCGTATTACAGTGCCATGTAAAAGCAAGGAAGGGTTTGAGGGGGTTGTGTAGATGCGAGCCCCCAGCCTCTACCCCATCAATGATGTTATTACTTAGTCTATGATTTATTAAGTATCCTTGAAACTTGTATGGAGCCATTTAATTTTGGGTTTTTATCTTAGAACCATTTAAATGTTAATTGAGTAATATTAATGATTTAGACATATTGTGAATCATCCTAACTTACTTAAAATAGTCCCTAGAGTACCTAAGTCACATGCTTTGGCTTTAAGCATGACCTTTTAGAACTTATAGATTTGAATATTCCTTATATTTGTTTATATAAGCTTACACAAAGGCCATGAGGATATTTTGAGTTGTTAGGGTTACTATGAGTTGTTTAACCTTATTTTGTGTACAGTGGGTTGTTTGTTTAAAATACTTATTGTTTGGTTATTTATTATGTGAATTAGGGTCGTGTCATAGAATCCCTATTTATTCCTCAATCTCCTTGATTATTATGATACTAAAATGACCATCTAGTTTATGGATGGGATGGTTAAGGCCACCGTATAGTTGCGATCATTTGAATACATTCATGGGTTTAACCTCTTGCTGATTATTATGTCTTTCCTTCATGGATGATTGTGATGGAAGTGTTATTATATAATATTATGATAATTGTATTTATCTAACGGTTATACTATAATAAGTTAATATGTTTCTTCTTAGTGTAAAATATTTATTTAGATGCTCTTGAGTTATGAAATTTCATATCTATCGTATAAGTACTATTGGTTGCATTTTTAACATGTAATTGTACACTCATTTAGAAGATGCATAACAATATATGGGATATCATATAAGATATTATTATTCATAAATCATGATTTTTGTGCTAGAATTAATCATGTAGAATCATAATTAGTTGGTTTTGTTAAATTTATTGACTTAAAAACATGTATCATGATATTTCTAGAAATGTATTGGATGTAAAAGATAAGCACCTATAGCCAAGTTTTATGGTTCATTTATTTCTTTGTATGAAAATAAAATTTATGTAAATCAATATGTAAAGGGTTTTATACACTTATGTTACACCTCACGTGATAGTATAGTAATCTACATGAGGTAGTTAATGAGGTTGTTGAATCAACTTTATGTTCTTATTATTTAAAACATGTATCTTGAGTATCTATGATGTATTAATTGTAGCATACAACCATATAAATCCTTATTATTTATTTATTTTATTTTATCATATGAAGGACAAGTTATGTATAGACATAACAAGGGTTGCTCAAATTATTATTGTGACTCATTCACTTGTATTTTAGACTTATCATTTAAGAACATTAATCATGTACTTATCTGACCATCATCCATAACTAGAATTTAATGTCTAGTTCTTCTTCTAACAAAAACTAAGGTGTATGTTATGCTAAAGTTGCCTTGTTATCCTTATTATCATTAAAGTTTCAATATGGATCGATTGTGTTAAAACATAATATAAATATATTTTGATATTAATGCATGACAATAATCATATTATCTCTCATATATATCCTTTTATGATTTACATGTGGCTTCACTATGATGGAATTAGTAATGATGACTTTCACTATACAATTACAACCTAGCACTTTTATGTATCATCTTACATACAATGGAAATTCGATGTTTGTATATACATGATTTTTGATGGTCCTATACTTAATTTTTTAATTGTATGAATTTAGATTTGTGTTGGATAATTTATTAATTCCATTTCCTTTATTTCATAAAAAAACCACATAAAAAATTTATGATAGTTGGAACCATATTCATTTCGTTTCTATGAATCGGTTGTAATAATGTTCATACTAGTTTTAACAATCATAACTAGTGATCTATGAATCGGTTGTAATAATGTTCATACTAGTTTTAAAAATCATAACTAGTGATCCACAATAAATGGAAAGTGGAATTGTTACCAATTAATTGAGATATATATATTAATAGCATATATTAAAGATTTTTAGAAGGGGTTACTTATCAATTCTTGTTCAGATATCTTTTCCACTATTATTCTTATACCATTCTTAATTGATAAAATTAATTATTTAATTATATATTATGTAGTGGTAGAAGGGCATAATGTGGGGACCCTATAATCAGAGGTTATTATACACCTCGATGGGTAGAATTATGATAGAGGCATTTTTCCTATATCTACATAGCAATGTTATTGTGAAAAACTTAATAATGAGTTGATTGGTTCTCTTTCAAACTAAGTTGACTTATGGAACTTCATTTTTGTTATTCATGAACAAGGGATTAGTTTAAACAAAAAGCAATAAGATGATCTTTAATGAAATGTGGCATATAGAATCTAAAAATATTAATGAATATGATTTGGTTCTTACACCTATTATTTTAAGGTTATTATGACATTTATAAAGAATGAGGGTAGGGTTTGTGATGACCCCAAGGTAAGAATTAGGTTGTCTAATTCCAATAGGTAGAACTTTTTCCCCTTACCCATAAGCAACTAATTTTTGGAACTAATGCAGGAACTTTTGATTATTAATTTAATATGAACAAGATAAGTAGATATTAAAACTAAATTATAAGAAAGGGTATGAGGAATGAAGTTATTATTTTATTTACTTGATCAGGCTTGAGTTGATTATAAGTGAAAATGATAGGGACATTGAGGTGTGAATATCCCACCTAAGATTTAGAGATGTAGTCTTGATGGATAACACTTATTTAATTCCTCTATCCCCTTAATTTTTACTGATTAGTGAATACCTCCTTGAATGTTCAATAATTAGTTCCTTCATAGTGAATAATGAATGATGATGTAAATTAAAATAATGTACTTCCCTACCTACAACCTAACTAAATGATGATGATGGATTTATACATTATGCAATCCACCTAATTCATGTAATGAAACATCATTTCCATCCTGAAATATATTGAAAGTAAATGTTGGTGGGGGTGCATATGGATGCCATATGAATCTCTAGCATTAAAAAAAAGAGGAATATTTAAAGATACCTTAATGATAAAACTAGACTCAAAAGAGGAGGAAAATATCCTTAAGTAGGGTCAAGGATCCTTGAATGGTCTTATGAAAAAGCTGAATGCTACTGTATGTATCCACTAGATGTGAAGTATGCCCTACATATATTCTCTTTTCATACTTAGATAAGCAATTCTTGACTTTTTGGAGGGTGGTTTCATCTAGTCTCAAATCCAAGTTACTAATCTAAAAGGGAACTCTGGGATATAATTATTACAATCTACAATCTTCTATAGATATTATTCTATGAAAAATAACATGGATAGACATTATGATGATTATGTTGACCCTGACCAAAATAACAATGTCTTGATAAGAGGCAAGGGTAACCATGAATAAGAATTAATCTTTCATTAACAAGGATGTTAAAGATAATGTAGTTCTTAATCCAAATGTAATTAAGGATAGTTCTATTGATGAGTAGAAAGATGTCCTCAATAAGATCTTAACAACTTGAATGTACTATGCAAAGCAAGATTAAAAAATAGAATGCAAATTGTATAGGTGATTTAATAAATACCTTTAGTGGTGGTTTACCTAAGCATTAAGAATTTAAAAATATTTTTTAGCCTACCCTTTTGGGAAACTAAGTAGGTAATATAGTAGCTACATGGTTGATACATATGTAGAAGTATAATAATCTGCATGGAATGATGGTTAATGTGTATGATAGGTTTTTATTCTAATATTTAATTAAATTTGTGGAAATACATCTATATTTATGAGGATACCAATGCTTGAATTTCATGGAGGTAACTTCTGTGAGATAGTCTTGAAAGAGGTGTCTAAGTACCAATACACATAATAAAAGGTAGTTGATTTATAAATGTTGAAGTATGAAAAACATGACTATTTATGGAATACTAAACTAGGACTAGGAATTTATACCATAATGAAATAAATTTAAAAAAATTAGATTAGAATCATAGGCACCCTATATACAACAAGAGTGTTGTCATTTTCAAAGATCAAGTTAAAGGACTAAATTGGTTAATGAGGTTTATCCAAAAAAATGATTATTATTCCTATAGCCAAATGATTTTTATATGCTAGGAAAAATGTGATAACCACTTTTTTGAAGCCATATCCAAGCTAAAAACTTGAATAACTAGATAATCAACAAATGTAGAAAAAATTTGGGTTTAACGATAAAATGTCTCGCTTGTTATGGAATGCGGTCTCTTCTACAAAATTATCAGTGTTGGTTAATGGTGTTCCTAGAGGTTTTTTCTCATCCTCAAGAGGAATTCATTAGGGAGACCCTCTCTCCCCCTACTTATTCATCATTATGGCTGAGGCACTGGGAAGATACATACAAGCAGATATAACCTCAAAAAAGCTAGTGGGCATCAAACTTCCCTCCTCCCTTCATCCTATGGTGGTACAACAATTTGTGGATGATACCATATTCTTTGGCATCTCATCGGTGATTGAAGCTAGAAGATGGAAGAATTTCTTAAATAATTATGCCAGAGAGTCAGGACAAAGGATACATTTCTAGAAAAGCAATGTGTATTTCTTCAACACTCTTGATGAAGTTAGACATATAATCATTGATATATTAGAATGTGTTGAACCTGGCCTACCAGCTACCTACCTGGGTCTCCCACTCTCGGTCAAAAAGGTATCTCCTAGATTTTGGAATGGAATTGTGGAAAGAACGCAAAGGAAACTTCTTAGTTGGAAGGGGAAACTACTCAATAGTGTTGGTAAACTACAACTTCTTTAGGCTTCGTTGTAAGGTATTCCTACATACTTCCTATCTCTTTTTAAAATTCCTACATATTTTATTGAGAAATTGGAACAGATCCAAAGGAAATTTTTATGGATGGGAGTTGAAGACAAATAGAGAATGTCTTTAGTTAGATGTGAAAAAGTGTCTTCCGAAATCTCATGGTGGACTTAATATTAGGTCCATCAAGAACATGAACAAAGCCCTTCTCTCAAAAGTTAGCTAGAACTTGATCTATAAAAATAATGATTGGGGGTAAATAATGTATGCCAAATACATGCATAGCATTGATGATTCCAAATTTATTCAACAGATGAGATTACCCCAAGGATCTGTGATATGGAATAAAATGCTAAAAAGTAGAAGCCTTCTCAAATAGGGAATTAGATGGAAACTTGGAAATGGCTAGCATATTAAATTCTGGGATGATATCTGGTCAAAGGACAAGGTTCTCATCACATAGGGAAACTATGGAGAGATTGCTGACTTGACTACCCAATTTTTTGGAGATAGGGTCAGTGATTATATGGAAAATAAAAATGGGATGAGGAGCTAGAAAAATATTTTGGATTGCTATGTGCACTGGCCTGAGCTTTTTTTAAGAGTTTGAGAGATCCAAGAGTGCATTCAGGAGATCAGAATCCCTCTCTTTTCCTAGGAGGATGAATAATACTAGTGGCCAGATAAGAATGGATCATTCTCTGTCAAATTTGCTTACCATCTACTCATTCCTGAAGCTCAGAATAAAGATGTATGGAAAAAGGTTTGGAATCATAAACTTATTCCAAAAATTAACATGTTTTGGTGGGCTACTGCTCATAACAAAAGCCTTACTTAGGATAACCTTCAAAAGAGAGGGTTTACTTTGGTTAACATATGTTTCCTATGTGGTTCAAAAGAGGAATTAGTTTTACACCTCTTTATCCACTGTGAGTTTTCTTGGGAATTATGGGGCATAATGCTTAACAACTTTGGTATTGAATGGGTCTATAATTCTAACCTTAAACAAGTAATTCTCAACTGGAACCCAACCTTCACACATCATTAGCTTATGGAATTATGGAAGCAAGCTCTGCCATGTTTGAGTTGGACTTTATGGAAAGAGCGCAATCATAGAATTTTTAGGGACACTACTAGAAATGCTTCTCAAGTGTTTAACTCCTTTGCTAAGACCATTATGGAAAGTGTTACAACAGCTCATATTCATGTTGTGGAGAAACCCCTATCTCAAATTGAAAGCCAAATTGAAGCCAAATGGAAGGTTTTAAACTAGATCCCTGGGTATAATAACTCCAAAATACTACAGAGACTTAATACTAAATGGATCCCCCCTAAACCTAACTGGATGAAACTCAACTTTGATGGGGCATCCAAGTTAGATGGTAAAGTTAGTGGAGGAGGAATTATAAGGAATGATAAAGGATGGATGTCTATTGTCTATGCTAGAGTAATTGGATGCTAGAACAACAACTATGCTGAAGTAATGGATTTACTATGGGGATTAAAGTCAACTATATCCCTAGGAATAAGGAACTTGAATATACAAGGAGAATCTAAGATGGTCATAGATGTTGTTAATAAAGATTTAAATGTGGGAATCAAGCTAAAAGACATCATTACTAATATCCAATTTCTTTTACAAAATTTTTTTGAAGTTGATATTTCCCATACCTACAGAGAAGGCAACAGGGTTGCTAATGCTTGTGCCAACCTTGGGTAGCAATTTTTAGGTTGGAGGGTGTGGTAACAAGGTGTTCATGGTCCCTTAAACATTAGGGAGATCATTCAAAAGGAGATGACTTGTTAGGAATTAGTCATATTGATAACCCTAAAAAGACCCCTGTTGATACCCCTGGCTCCTTTGTGAACAAGAAGGGCAAGAGGAGAAAGGTTGATGAAGAGGAAGAAAATATTAAAAAGACTATGGAAGGGACCCATAGGAATCTAGGTAGGGCCACAAGGGGCCAAGGTGGAAAATATCACAAGCCTATCAAAATTAATATGGAAGGATTCCCCTCCAAAGTGCAAAGGTTGGGGCGGATTGCTAGTAAGCAAGCCCTGAAGGCCAGACTGATTGATTATTCAGAAAGTGCTTTAGAAGAAGCAACCCAGGAGGAAGAGTCTGAGGAGCTAGAAATTTAGGAAATTTTAGAGGACACTGGAGGGAAGCAGGTTACTAGGGATTTTGAGGTTACTGAGGAGCAGGGTGATGACACAATGGGAACTACTGACAATAAGGGGAAAATGTATGTCGAGGAAGCTGGTGAGGACACTGAGAATGAGACTGATTGGAAAACTAAAATTGGGGCCCTGAAGGACCACATTTAAAAGCTAGAAAAGGTCATCACCAAAGGGCTTTGTAATACAATTTTGTTGAACATGTCTATGCTAGAAGTGGTGGGTAATACTGGGTATGCTGACAATGCAGAGAATGAGAAACTCAATGATCTTATCAAATCAATAGTTATGTAAGGGGAGACCTCTCTAACTCTAGTCTTCCTATGGCTTGTGTTTTGTTTCTATCTATTGTTCTTAGCTGTACCATCGTCTCTCTAAAGTCATTTTTTGTTTGTTTGCCTTCTTGTCTTTTTTGACTGTATAGGGTTCGGCCCCTGGTTTGCCACCTTACTATATCAAAACTAAATGTACATAACTATAGATAAGTAGGATGATGATTTACATACTATCCAAATTAAATCTAAAGTCTTTAAAACTAGTACCTCTATGTGGTTTTGATGAAATCAAGTGCCATTTGGTTTTTGTCTTGAAACTATGATCTTGGAATAAAATAATAACTATTCGGTATATATTAATTGACTTGTGTGATTAGGTCATCATACAATACTTAAAATGTTATGTTTTTGAGATGACTAAGGACTAAACTCAAATGTGGAGGGTCTAGTAGGGTTTAGACCACTGATTTACTTAGGTAAATAAGTTAAGATTTAGAACTCTACTTATAAAGGGAGTGCCTTAAGCCATCAAAAACCATGAAATAAGAATGGTTGTTGAAAACTATCATGGATCCAATGGGTAAGGATTGTTTTTTTTTTTTTTTTTTTTTGCTTAGTAAATTGAATTGATAATAATTCATTAAGAGATAAATGGGTTGTATTGAATTATGGGTTCAAGTAACTACCATAAAAATTTATAAAAATGTTGGAGCCTATTATTTGTATCATTATAAATTCTTGGTTTGGGCAAAACTTGATAATATATCAGTAGTAATGATGAGGCATGTTGTGTTGTCTCTATTTTATGATAACATAAAGGAACATATTGGTAGGTTAGTAGGGCTATCAATACCTAATGATATAGTATTTTCACACATGTTATTCTTAATTAGTTATAAGAGTTGTTTTGGAATGTGCATAAATGTTTCTACCACTAGCAGCCATGATATAGTCATAAAGCTTGTGATGGTATGCTTGTTGTCATCATTTTTGGCAAGGAAAAGTTGTCACGATTGATGATTTAAATGTAGAATAGTCAAAAAACCATTATGGTGCTATCTGATTATAACCTGGTAATGATAAAAATTATGTTTAATACAACAATGAATGATATTTTACTATCAAGAAGTGAATATTCTGGTTTGTTGCATAGTCAGCTTTCAATAAACTCTCAAATACATTTTTTTGAGCTAGATATGACAATGGTGTTTTGAATAGTCTAGGTTGAAAGGTAATGATAAAAAGTTTTTTAAATATAAAATTAAAGGATATTTTATTATCAAGAAATGAATATTTTGATATGTTACATAGTCAGCTTTCACTAAAAGCTCAAATGCATTTTTTTTGAGCTAGAGATGACACTCTTATGATGAGTGGTATTGACCTGAGTAAAATATCTTAGTAAGAATATGTTTCTCATGTTTAGGAAATGTTGTTTACAAAGTGAGTTCATCCTTGGGTCGCATCAATATAGTCATTGAAAGGATAATAATTAGATGTCGTGTGTGTAAATGGATGATTATATTGGGTACATATGCCATACTTGGTGACTAATTATAACCATGACATGATTTTAAATTGAACTAAGTGCTTATGAAGCACTATGGGTCTTATGAACTAGACTCTTATGAAAATTCAATAAGGTTGTAAATTCTATAAGCATAGGCATGTGGGGTTTAAAAGTGATAGTCTGTTATGAACCAAGTGATGTTATGTTTTACCTGAAGGAAATATTTTTTAATGAATATACTATTTTATTAAAAATAATGACTAAAATGTGTGTTGATTACTTAGAATAAGTAACATGAATTTTAGATTTGGCAATATGAAATCCTAGGTACCCATTTAAATCTTTACTAAGAGTGATAAAATTTAGGTGAATTCCCTTAGAGGGTTGATAAAAGGATGTTGGGATTGGTATCCCTTGGCCATCATTTGATCTCATGAATAAGGGACAACATGTCATAAGCCTTGGGGTTTGCATGTGATGACTAGAATGGCCCATCTAATGTTTAGTGTGGTTGGTTTAGGATGTTGTACTAACCCATGAAGAAATGATGATGAAGGAAGAGTAACCATAAAAATATGGATTATTGCCTTTCTAGATGACATTTTTTAATGAATGTCATTAAGT
>JARHVA010004205.1:5000-57500 GCA_037957365.1 Torreya grandis
GAAATTCCAAAAATTAGAATATCAAGCCTTTCATCATTGTATTTATGAGTTTTCAAACTATTATAAAATAGCCTAAAATATCTAATTTGAGAGCCATGCCTAGTAATTGAATCGTAATTACATAACAACTATTAACTCAACTAGAGTTAGTTTTAACTCACCTAGGTTTATTTTCAACCCATTATAAGCCTAAAATCAATATTAAATCACCTTGGGTGAGAGTTAATTCATACATATATAAATATAAGGCCATGCCTATTCATTTATAAGCTCTCATATTCAAAATTTATAATGCTAATTTGGAGAGAGACAAGCTTTCAAAGTACGTTTACGGTGCCAAAATGTTAATCTAAGAAACATAAAATCCAATGTGCCAAGGAGAAAAGGAGACAAGAAATATTCATTTTCAAAGCCTTCTTGATACACAAGCCAAGTAATCCATTCAAAAAGCCATTTTGATCTCAAAGGAAGATAAACTATGCTTTCATTTAGTTTTGTTACCTAAGCTCTCTCTCTCTCTCTAATGTCTAGGCTAGAGGTGTTAGGATTTTAATGTGCTCATTTCATTATTTCTATGAGACTAACACAAGACCAACCTCCCCTCTATTTTAATTCTTATTCACATTATGGCATGCCCAGTGGGATTCTAATATCCCATATAACCAAGGAGGATGATATCCTAATTTTATTTTTACTAATGGATGTTTAAAAATCTTCAAGTTTTAAGTTTCTAGTTTATTTTTTACATCTTTATTTTTTAAGTGAGTCATACATTGTAGGTATCGATGTCATTTTATTTAAAAATTGACAAGGATCCACATTGATTTTATAAATCAACATAGATTACTAGAATTTACCATGATCTCTATTCAAAAAATAGAACATGACATAAACATAATTAATAAGGGTTTTACTTGAGTTTTATGACCATCATATTGTGTTTGAAAACCTATATATTATTATTTTAACAATTTTCTTGCAAAATTTAATGAACTATTATGGTTTTTGAGCTCATTTTATTAACTATACTTTTTATCAAAACATAATCTATTTTTTGTGTTTTACAGGAAATGTCGATGATCTACTAGATCAATGTTGGTCTCTATGGATCAACATTAATCCTTGTGTGGATCGACAATGATTCATCTTTGAGATAAAAAAAGTAGAAAACCTGATAGATAAATCCTAAATGTTATTTTCTCACTTGATTTTGGGCTTCTAGATAGGAAAACCCTCTAACAATTATTAGGTCCTAAGGTGGAAAAAGTAAAGTTTAAACATGGTTAAATCTTACACACTTTGTCTTTGGTGCTTAAAATGAAAAAAGTTGTTTTCATGCCTTAAATGTTTTTGAAATTATTTCAAAATTTTAAAATAACTCATGTTAAGGGGCTCAAATTCACAACATAAATCATTTTGGTGATTAAAATGAACTCTAACATTAGTTACATACTCATAAGAGTTTCATTTTTTATGCTTGTTTATTGAAAGTTTTTTGCTTAGAAAAATGAGTGACACATGTATACTCTCTCTCCCCCCCCAATCCCCTTTAGGGAACTCGAGTGATGAAAAATGCTCATTATTTGCCTTTGTCACTTTAGTCAAAAGAATGGAAAGAAATTTTCTAAGGCCCTCCCCAAATCTGTATGGTTTGGTTTACCCCAAAATGAACATAATGTCTTTTCACTTGTCTTTATTTTTCATGCATTTTAGCTTGTGAGCAAGAGTTCATCACCTTCTCATGAGTTCTCTAGGTAAGTGTTGATTGGGAATTCATATCCTAACATCATTTAAACCCCTCTCCATGGTGACGTATATAAATTTAGGGTGACCTACTAGGATGCTTATTTCGAGAAATTAAAACAAATTCTATTAGTGGTAGTTGACCACAAAACATAGGGGTAACTTGAACATTGCACTACATTGAGAAATTGATAGATGTAGTGGTTGTGAAAAGGATAAGACTATTTCAAAACAAGTTGGCTGATGTAGATATAAATTACATGATTTCATCTCTAACCATACTTGGGACCATATAGAAAAGAATGAAAATTAATAGTTTAGACAACCCCACTTGCCATGAACATACTATCAATACAAGGTGAGTATCCCAAAGTTCCATGTCATAGTAAAAACTATTAAGAGAAGAGGGGGGATAAAAAACCTAATTTTCATGAAATTTTAACCTTTTTATTAATAAATGAAATCTTCTCAAGAGCAAGTATATTGATGGAATTCAATACTATTATGTAAGCCTATCAATTTTAGGATTTAACACATTACACTTAGGTGTTTGAGTCATTTTATCCTTTTTTGCATGGTCTTGAGTTTAAACTATTTATTTACCATACTAGGATAATTTTATTTATTTTTATATATCAATCCTTTGTTTAAATAGGTATTACACCATTCATTTGACACCATACATTTGCCATAGACTTTTTGCCAAAATATTTATGTGTGTGTCACTTGTATGAAAAGGGCATCGTTAGGTTTCCCAATTCATTTTGAGTATTTTGCCTTTGAGTATTGAAACACACATTTTTCATATTTTTAGAGTATGATAACATCATAACACTACCCAAATTATTTCAAATACTTGTTTCCTTGTGTCCAAAATTATAAAATTTTAAACCAAACCACATGTGCCTTTTGGATCTATACCTAGTGTCATTATACTGTCTATTCTTATCTATCCTATTGTTTGTTTTAATAATCATAGTTTTATAAATTGAGTTTGAAATTAGCCTTGACAATTTCAAATTCAAACATTGATTGATTTTTTCCTATGCCTTTTGTAGTTTTTTCTTAGTCATTGATCTTTCTCTTTTGGGTTGTGTAACTTAGGTTAATTGTTTATTCAATTTGAAAACTACTATTTATGCCTACATTTTGGGGAAGTAGTCTATATTCCATGTGACTTAATTCCATTATCTTATGACAAATTACCAAGTTCATGCTTAAATCCAAATGCCTATTTTATGACAAAGTGTTTTAAAATTTTTAGATTAAATATCTTACCTTATTTTGTTTAAATTCAAGGTTTTGTGCCTTTTTTGTTAAGGTGTGGAGCCTAAAAGCTTTACCAAGGAGCGCATTACCAAAGTTGCAGGTTTACACAGCCACTAGCATCGGTCAGGAGCAACCGATGTTGGTCAGTTGTAGTTGAAGAGATGTCGGCGTCGACAGGGATCAACCGATGTCGGTCACAGGCAAGCAGGCAGGAACCGGCGTCGGTTACCTGTGCATCTAGAAAGCTATTTTCGAGGACAGAACCGAGTGTTTGCATGATGAGATTAAGTTGTAGTCTTAAGTCCATGTCTCTATTATTAGTAAGACTATTTTTAGGGCCCTTGTTCAAGAGGCTTAACTGTTGGTTGTAAGTGCATGCTCAAGTTTCCTAATTCTATATGTAGGAAAGATCTTCTTAGCTTATTGTAGTAGTTCATTATATGTGAATGTTGAAGAACAGTACAAAATTGTATAGGTGAATCATTCTAGGTTGTTGGAGTTGATTGTATTTGAGAGAGAGAGCTCTTGAGGGAAAGAGATCTAGAGAGAGATTTGTACATCTGAGAGAGGTGTGGAAGAAAGAAGTTTCTTCAATTGTATTCCTTCTGTAAAGAGTTTAATACAAGTTTTTAGGGTGGTTTCTTATATCTCTTGTTCTTTGTTATTTATCATTCTAGTTACTTATCTATCTGATTTAATTCCATGATTTATTGCTTTCATAAGTGTAATCAAACTGTTGGTTGATCCCCAATAAGTGGTATCAGAGCTTGGTTGCAGGTTTAGAGCTTGATATCCATAAGTGGTATTAGAGCTCCGGTTCACTAATAGGTGGTTCAGATCTGTGTAGTGTGTATTGATTACAGGTTGCTCACAAGGGTTTCTACAGGGATTTCTATTTGAGTGGGAGAAGCAATGGCAGAAGAAAGTAAACTGAGAATGGAGAAGTTCAATGGCAAAAATTATCAACATTGGAGAATACAGATAGAGGACTATATGCATCAAAAATATCTATACTTACCATTAGGTGGGATTGTAAAGAAGCCCACAGACATGGATGATGAAGAATGGGAAGTTCTTGATAGAAAGGCTCTGGGGTCTATAAGACTGAGTCTAGCATCTACTGTGATATCTAATTTATCACAAGCAAAGTCTACGGTAGAGTTGATGACTACTTTAGAAAATTTGTATGAAAAACCCTCAGCTTCTAATAAGGTATATCTTATGAAGTAGTTATTTAATTTGTGTATACAGGAAGGTGGATCTGTATCTAATCACCTAAATGATTTCCATGGACTTGTTAATCAATTAAGTTCAGTCAATATTATGTTTGATGATGAAATTAAAGCTCTTTTAATATTATGTTCTTTGCCTGAAAGCTGGCATAGCTTAGTAATGGCAGTTAGTAATACTGCATCTCCTTCAAATATTTTAAAAGTAGAGGATGTTGTTAGTGTTATCTTAAATGAGGAAATTCATAAGAAAATCATAGAGAAAACATCAGGGAACGCTTTAAGTTTTGAGAGTAGGGGAAGGCAAAAAGAGAAGAGCAAGAGGAGATCAAGATCTAAGTGTAAGGTTAGAGGTAGATCCAAATCCAAAAATGGTAGGAGGCCACAATGCTGGAATTGTGGAAAGATGGGGCACATAAGCAGAGATTGCTGGTCAAAGCCTAAGGAGGACAATCAGCACGAAGGAAAAGAAGAAGTAAAGGTTGTAGGTATTACACAAGATGCTTTAATATTCTCTTTGCATAATAATATAGAATCTTGGGTATTAGATTCTGGTGCATCTTTTCATGCTACCCCCAATAAAGAATATTTCAGTGATTATATCCATGGAGATTTTTGAATAGTGTATTTAGGGGATGATGAGCCTTGTAAAATTATTGGCAAAGGTAAAGTGCAGCTGAAAATGTAGAATGGCAACACATGGGTGTTGAGAGATGTCATGCATGTTCCTAGCTTGAAGAGGAATTTGATTTCTGTAGGAAAGTTATGGGATGAGGGTTGTACAGTAACTCTCACAGCTAAATCTTGGAAGGTGACCAAGGGTGCACTTGTTATGGCTAGAGGTAAGAGAGTTGGTACTCTCTATTTATGTAATTATGTTACTAATATTTCTCCTTCTGTATTATCTACTTCAGATGTGGATGCTAAACTATGGCACTCAAGGCTTGGCCACATGAGTGAGAAGGGGATGTCAATTCTTAAGTCTAAAGGTAAGCTTTTAGATTTGAAAAGCATATATCTGGAATTTTGTGAGCATTGTGTGTTTGGAAAATAGAAGAGGGTGAGTTTTCTCAAGACTGGGTCAACAAAGAAGAGGCATAAGTTGCAGCTTGTTCACACAGACGTGTGGGTATCGGCTCAGGTAGCTTCCATTGGAGGATCACAGTACTATGTTATGTTCATAGATGATGCTACAAGAAAGGTATGGATCTATTGTATTAAGAAGAAATATGATGTATTTGAGACTTTTAAGATTTGGAAAGCTATGGTTGAGAATGAAATAAGTAGAAGATTGAAGTGCCTGAGATCTGACAATGGTGGTGAGTTTTACAGCTATAAGTTCAGAGATTATTGTTATATGCATAGAATTCATAGGCAAAGGATGGTTCCAAGGACACCTCAGTAGAATGGAATTACTGAAAGGATGAACAAAAAAATAATGGAGCATGCAAGGTGTATGAGATTGCATGTTGGTTTGCCCTTAGAGTTTTGGGTGTTGACACTGTAGTGTACCTAATTAATAGAGGACCCTCTACAGCTCTGGATGGTGGAATTCCAAAAGAGGCATGGATAGGTAAAAAGGTAGATCTCTCATATCTCAAAGTTTTTGGTTGTGAAGCCTTTGTGCACATTGATAAGGAAAATAGAAAGAATCTAGATGCTAAGTCTATGAGGTGCACGTTTATTGGCTATGGCTCAGATGATTTTGGTTTCAGATTTTGGAATCTAGGAACTAATAAGATAATTAGGAGCCATGATGTTGTTTTCAATGAAAAAGTGATGTATAGTGATTAGTTGAGGAAGCTGAATCAATCTGGGTAGAGTAATGGAGAATTGGACGAGGTGACGGTCCAAAATGAGCTCATGGGAAAAAGAAATAATCACTTGCAGGAAAACACAGAGACCGATGTCGACAAGGTAGGAACTGACATCGACAAGATAGAAACTAATGTTGGCAATATAGAGACCGACGTCAGTAGGAGAGGCACTGACATCAATCAGGCAAAACTGGCATCAGCCAGTAACAGGCCTGGAAGTGACTGAGGTCGGTCACTATCAGAGAATTTGGATGAACAACGTGTTGTGAACGAGTCTCAGACACCCATTAGGAGGTCAGAAAGGGTAAGTAAGCCTCTAATTAGATATTCTCCTTCATTATTCTAGTTATTGCTAACTGATGGTGGAGAACTAGAGAGTTTTGAAGAAGCATTACAGGTGGAGTCTAAGAGTTAGTGGGAGTGTGGCATGGTTGAGGAAATGGAGTCCTTGAGAGAGGACCAAACATGGGATTTGGTTGAGTTGCTAGTTGGTAAGAGAACACTGAAGAACAGATGGACCTATAGGTTGAAGGAAGGTGAGAATGGACAGATGAGATGTAAGGCCAGGTTGGTAGTGAAAGGATTTGCACAAAAGCTAGGTATTGATTTTGGTGAAATTTTTTCTCCTATTATTAAAATAACTTCTATACGGATTGTATTGTCTTTAGTTGCTATTGAGGATTTGCATCTTGAGCAGCTTGATATTAAGACATCATTTCTTCATGGAGATTTGGATGAGGAAATATATATGGAACAGCCGAAAGGATTTGAGGTCAAAGGTAAGGAGAAGTTAGTGTGTAGATTGAAGAAAAGCTTGTATGGCCTCAAGCAAGCACCTAGATAGTGGTATTTGAGATTTGACAGGTTTATGACTGAGTATGGCTACAGTAGGTGTCAATCTAACCATTGTGTGTATTTTAAGAGATTGGATAATGGTAGATATATTATTCTATCATTGTATGTAGATGATATGCTGGTTGAAGGATCACACATGCAAGATATCTCTGAGCTTAAGGTGAAATTAGCTCAAACATTTTCCATGAAGGATTTGGGAGCAGTAAAGAAAATCCTTGGCATGAGCATTAAGAGAGACAGGAAAAATCACAGGTTGATTTTGTCTCAAGAGGATTATGTGGACAAGGTGTTGAAACGGTTCAATATGCAGGATGCAAAACCGATAAGCACACCTTTGGCTGGACATTTTAAATTGAGTAAAGAACAATGTCCTAATTCACATGATGAGGTAGAGTACATGAGTAAAGTTCCATATTATTCTGCAGTAGGGAGTTTAATGTATGCAATGGTGTGTACTAGACCGGATATTGCCCAAGTAGTGGGAGTTGTAAGTAAGTATATGGCCAATCCAGGAAAGGAACACTGGAAAGTAGTTCAGTGGATCCTTAGATATCTGAGAGGAACTAGTAGTAGGAATTTATGCTATGGAGGTTCAGATACTTCTCTACATGGTTATGTAGATTCAGATATGGCAGGTGATTTGGATGGCAGGAAGAGCACCACAGGTTATGTTTTCACTATTGGTGGAACGGTGGTTAGCTAGATATAAAAGTTTTAGAAGGTTGTTGCCTTCTCAACTACAAAAGTAGAGTATATTGCAGCCACGGAGGCTAGCAAAGAGATGATATGGATGACACGATTCATGGAAGAGCTTGGAAAGGAGCAAGAGAGTTACAGACTATACAGTGATAGTCAGAGTGCAATCCATTTGGCTAAGAATTCAGCCTTTCATTTAAGAACAAAGCATATACAGCTTAGGTACCACTTCATAAGATAGGTATTGGAGGATGGTGAGTTGAAGCTGGAGAAAATCCATATAGATAGGAATCCTACTGATATGTTAACCAAGCCAGTTACAAAGGAGAAGTTGAATCTTCATTCAACTTCTGTTGGTCTTCATGATTGAGTTGAAGATGGAGGAGCTAGAACATGTTACTGTACAGGTACTGGTGCAGCTGTTTATCTCCAAGTGGGAGATTGTTAAGGTGTGGAGCCTAAAAGCTTCACCAAGGAGCACATTACCAAAGTTGTAGGTTTACACAGTCATCGGCATCGATCAGGAGCGACCGACGTCAGTCAGTTGCAGTTGAAGAGATGCCGGCGTCAGTAGGGATCGGTTGACGTCAGTCACAAGCAAGCAGGCAAGAACTAGTGTCGGTTACTTGTGTGTCCAAAAATCTATTTTTGAGGATAGAACCAAGTGTTTTCATGATGAGATTAAGTTGTAGTCTTAAGTCCATGTCTCTATTATTAGTAAGACTATTTTTAGAGCCCTTGTTTAAGAGGCTTAACTGTTGGTTGTAAGTGCATGCTCAAGTTTCCTAATTCTATATGTAGGAAAGATCTTCTTAGCTTATTGTAGTAGTTCATTATATGTGAATGTTGAAGAAAAGTACAGAATTGTACAGGTGAATCATTCCAAGTTGTTGGAGTTGATTGTACTTGAGAGAGAGAGCTCTTGAGGGAAAGAGATCTAGAGAGAGATCTGTACATCTGAGAGAGGTGTGGAAGAAAGAAGTTTCTTCAATTGTATTCCTTTTGTAAAGAGTTTAATACAAGTTTTTAGGGTGGTTTCTTGTATCTCTTGTTCTTTGCTATTTATCATTCTAGTTACTTATCTATCTGATTTTATTCTGTGGTTTATTACTTTCATAAGTGTAATCAAATTGTTGGTTGATCCCCAACATTTTTCAAAAGACCTATCACATTCTTGTTTTAAGCCTAGGTTTTGTGCCTTTTATGAGAGACAGAAACTTTTGTTCTCTTTAGATTATACTTATTTAAAACACTTTATACCTATATTTTGTCATTCCATTTGTATTCATCAACTTGACTTTTTTATGTAAGAAATTTGATGTTAGACATTTTATGTTAGACTATTTGAGACCATGTTTTAACACAAACCTTCTTGGAGATACAACTCCATCACTAGACCAAGTTAGACCAAGTTCAAGAAATTTATGTTTTGGATGTTATTTTTAAGAGTTTATATAAATCTAAGCTTATTTTCACAAAATATTCATCATCGATTTGAATATGTTTCTTTATACTCATAATGGAGCCATGTATAATCTAGGATAAGATAATGTGGTCACACAAGATGACAGTTTTCAATACCCTTATGGTGATGATGTAATTTGTGAGATATATCCTTATCCTCCTTATAATAATAAATGTATGGAAAAAATAAAAGATCAATTATCTCACTATTTGGTTAACATGTCTCCTTGCTAAGAGTAGGATGAATAACAAAAAACATAATATATATCTAGTGTACCTTTAATTGTAGAATAAGTTTAACTCAACCTACTATGTTACAATTCCAGTAACATATGATCCTTTTTTTTTATCATCACTTTCTTATGAAAAAAGGTGAAGTTTTAATAATAGCCATTGAGATAGTGGCTAAGTTTTTAGAAGACTTACCCCATAAAATTTTTCGTATTGTAGTTTGAGTACCTTTTACTATACCTTATAGCCAAAAAATCAAACATGCCTTTTATAACAATCCTCAAGTGCTGATTTTGATGTCATAAAAAAACTCTAATATGATTATCATAAGAAAAGGCCTTATGGGGGACCATTTTATATAAATGCAAATAACATATCATACCTATTTGAACTTAGTGCACAAGTTTAATAACATGGACATGTCAAACACTCCTCTCATTGAGTTATCTCATTCAATAAGAATATTGATTGAATTGATAGTCTAAGATAATTTGAGTATTTACTAATTTATGCAAATCAATTTATTTGGATACATGCATAATGCCCTAGCTATCGAGGAAATGTGTATTACTTTTACAAAGACAAATGTGCCAAATATATTGGATAACATGCAAGCATAATCCAATCTAGACCAAAGTGGTTTAAATGCATCAAAAACTAGTACACAACAAGTGACTTTAGTAAAGCCTACAAGTGGTTCACAAAATGATGGGGAAAAAACTCCTCCATCCCAACCACAAAAATATACCTCTTATCCTTAACCAACTTCTTCTTGTAACATGTAATTGTAAGGATTAAGTAACTAAGTGACAAATAGTGCCTTGCCTCAGCCAAACATGATGAATGTTACTCAACCATTATAGGTGATGACTAACATTCCAAAAAAATAATAATATTCCAATATACCAACACATAAGAGATCAAACATTCCATGACCTCAATAGGGGAAACAAATATTCCACCTTATCAGGTAGTGAGAATTACACCTTAATAGTCATAGACCAATATTATTTTATAATCACAAATGTTGTCTAACCAATAGTTAATGTCTATTGATCAATAAAAAATGTAAAAAAGTATACAAGTGTCTACTTCACGACAAGTGTTAGTGCACTAAACAATTCATATTTTTAAAAATGTACCAATTAGGCAAATATTGCCTTTTGTTCTAAATATGCCATAACTCTAATGATAGGGCCTTATTTCATAATAATTTCCATTTATTTATCTAGGTTTTACTATTTGAAATCAAGTCCTAATCAGCCATAATATGCATCATACTTAAATCAAATCCATATCCTTCCATCTCAACCATAATTCCCCCAAACCCAATCCTAATATTAAATCCATACCAGAATATCACACCATAATGTGTACAATTTCAACAATCACACTGTAATCAATGAATGAATATTCTTGGTTAGTTATATTCCAAAACAATATTCCACAACAAACCATGCCTCCATTATGCCCTGATTAAGGTAATCAACCTTTGACTACCTAGCCTCCATCTTAGGCCAATATTCCATCTAGTTTCATGGCATAAGAACTACAATAAATGAAGGATGCAATTATTGCCATGAAATCTAAGAAATAGAATAAGTTTAAGTTAGATAACTTGTATTACTACCCATTCAACATGGATAATCTGTAGATACCATTTCTTCTAGGGTAGGAACCACTGAAGTTTGATAAATACAAGAGTACAAGGGACCCTAAGGACCAT
Source organism: Torreya grandis (assembly GCA_037957365.1). NCBI lineage: Eukaryota > Viridiplantae > Streptophyta > Pinopsida > Cupressales > Taxaceae > Torreya > Torreya grandis. The sequence goes on from JARHVA010004205.1 coordinate 16,031, forward strand.
TTAACAAAATTATTTATTACTTTCCAAGTAGTGGCTTATAGTGAAATTTATTTACTCCTTTTGTTTCCCTAGAGTTTAGTAGGATATGCATTATAATGGTTTATAAAATTGCTAAAGAATTTAGTTTCTAATTTTGATGACCTTTTAGACAAATTTGTGCAATGTTTCTCCTACAATCTCAAACATGAGAATTTATTGGTAAATCTAACTCAAGTAAAGTAAAAAACTAGTGAAATTTTCAAAATTTGTTTAAAAAAATGGAGATAAATTACTAGACACTTCACCCATAACTTACTAGATAAATAGTTAGCCACTATGTTTACCAAAAAAATTGTGTAATGAGATATCCTACCATCTAGATCTACAATGTGCACACACTTTTAAAGAGATCATCGATAGAGTTTTTGTCATTGATAAGGCCCTTATGAAAAAATGGATTATCAAGTTTACCTCATAGAATCAAAATCAAAACCATCTAAATTGCCAAAATTAGAACCAAAACCAAGTCTAAGTACAAGCATCGACACTAGCCTAGACCAATAATTATGAAAAATCCAAGAAACTTAAGTATAATAAAAATTTTGTTTAAAATGGAGTAATCAAGTCACATCATGTCTAAATGGTGAAAACACCATCTACTTAACCAATGCCACAAATGAAAATTACTCCTCACCAACAACCCATTCGGTCAGTGTAGCCTCACAGTAGCTTAGACCATCTCAAAAAACACAACAATCCTTACCTTTGTAAACCCTTATTATAATGATAAATGTACCTATGCATCACATATTTAGTGACCTTGGAGATCACATTAAACTCATTCTCTTCAATTTATCCATTACTAATCTTATTAGTCAACCTATTCTGAAGCACTACCCTAAGGGCATTCTTTATCTAGATTGGTACCAATAAAATGAGCTATGTGAATATGATCATGTTCATAGGCATAATCTATGTTGTTTTGTGAAAATCAAGCACCTCATTGAAAATATATTAGAAAATAGGGAGATAACATTAGATTGTAGAGATTTTACATCCAATCAAAACCTGTGTATTTATCAAAACCCTTTTCCACAACATGACAACAACACCAATAAAGGCCATAATAACAACATCATTATCAAAAATTGAGATAAAAAAGTAATTTTATAAATAGTAACATAAAATGAATGGATGGAACCAAATCCATAATGATTACAATACCCAATAGACTTACCATGTAGTTGTACATGATTACAAAAAAAAATTATAGGTCATATTGTGGGAGGTCATGTTTCAACCATCTCCATCAATCTATGAGTAAGTGATAACCAAACAAGACCATTTCCAAATAATTCCAATCAACTAACCTATAACATTGATCCTTCATTGACCTAGGATCATATACAAGCATACTAACAACTAGGGATTACTAATTTTGGACCTTATACTGATAAATAATCATTGCCCCATGACCACATACAAGTACATCAAAAATTGAGACTTATCCTATCTATCCCCCCTTCATCATAATTTGATAGAAACAATTGTCTTGTAGCTAATCTCAATTTTTAAATCATAACTCTGAAGTCAAATATTACCATTTTTAGTCCACGACCACCTACCAACGAACCCATCCAAGCTATTTTTTTGGCTAGGAATAAGCCATATACTACTATGAAAGAAAATAAGTTTGATATTATAGAACAACTTCAAAATATTCCTGCATTAATTTCCATTTTGGTTTTCTTTCATAAGTCCACCATCCACAAAAACATCTTGTTTGATTTACTAGGCCAATATAAAGTCCCAAATGACATTTCTCTAGATAATTTGTAAGCTTGGGTTGGACATATAACCCTAATTCAATAATTAACCTTTTACCAAAGTGATATGTTATCCTTTGGCCCTCTCCATAAAAAATTTGTTCTACATTAAAGTTGTCATAACATGGCACAAAGTGTAATGTATCCTCATAGATAATGGATTGGGCCCAAATATTATGTCTTTAAAGCTCATCAGACATCTTGAATACACAATAGATGATCTATAGATATAAATTATTACCATCAAGGCTTATGACAATGAAGAGTGGGAATCACAAGGCACCATTTTCATTGGGCCCTTGACCCAAAAAACATTATGTTATGTGTTAGACCTAGACCTATCATATAATTTTATTTTGGGTAAACCTTAGATCCATGAGATTTGAGAAATCCCATCAACATTGCACTAGTGTTTCTAATTTTGTCATTTAGTTATATAAGTCACTATCAACAGAGATCTAAAACCTTATGAGCATTGCAAACATTTAAAAGTTGAGTAAAAAAGCTATAAATAACATTTTGGCTTAGATCTAGTTCCCAAAAAAGACAAAGGCAAGGAAATACTTGTGGACTTACTAGAGCCCAATTACATAGACCTATATAGCCTTGATTCATCATCTCATATGCAACCTCCTAAAATTTCCAATCATTTTACCATCACATCCAATGGCCTATGAGATTATTTTACTCATGGAACATTTCACATTGCCAAGCTTACACAACACCCCAAGTACTATGGAAGACCTAAAACCAAGCCACTTTACATAGAATAGGAGGGAAAGAGAAAGGTTTCAATGCATAGTTCAACACCTATAATTTTCACACTAGTAACTAGTTAAGAATAGGACTCACTTGTAAATGATGAATCTTGGTTATACAATGACAAACTAGTTGATTACTATAAACATGCCAAATACCCCATTCCTAACAAGATCATGGATAATTAATCCTATGAAGAAGGAGGACTTGAGATAAAGCAATAGGGAACTCTTAAGACAATCTATATAACATGATACAAAATAACCTATGGTCTCATATTTAAACTACCTGAGGGTGATCCCACATATCTTATTCATGTTCTAATTCCAATGACTAGTTATGATGATGTCGAAAACAAAGTAAAGTTTGACCATAGCCTTTATGAAGACCTAGCCAATACCAATCTATTTGATACCCATGTTATTTTTAATCTTACATCAATTAAATTAAAAACCCCACTTCTTCTATATCACCTCAACTTATATCTTGGGACCAATAAGAATCCATAGTGCATGTAGATGAGTTTGAGAATGATGAGGTATTTTGCAAGTTTTTAGGTCTGAGAGACAATGTTCTATTGGGACACCATAAATAAGGGTTCTCAATCAATTTGGATCCTATAACCTAGTTTGATGAATGGTTGAACAACCTTAGGCACAAATAATTAAATAAAACATTGATGTCCCAAAGTGAAAACCTCTTTGAGGCACTTTTAGACTAGGGTAAAAGTAAATAGAAAGGCCAGTCTTTTGGTGAAAATCTATTTCAAGCACCATTAGATGAGGGTGTTCACCTTTCCCCTAATGAAGCTCAAGATACCACCAATGATGAACTTAATTTTAGATCCAAGTTTAATTCTACTAAATAAGATGTCTTTGATCAAATTATTCATGAGTTTCTAATTGTGTTTGTAACTTGGCCATTCATACTATTGGGATATTATAATTCATCTTATTTTAGAGAACTTGAAGATTCAATCTAAATAAATAACTTTGCTATTATAGGCCAATTCAAATAATTTCCAACCATTCTAGAATATGGGTCAAATCTCCTTCTAGAAGATATTATGAAAGTTGAAATCAAGACTCTAGATGCCCCAAAATAGATTAAATTAGGTGCATCCCTCATTGAGGAGTAACATGGAATCTTTATATACCTTTTGAGGGAATTTATTAAAAAAAACTGGGCCTACTTAGATATGTAATGTTTATACCCCATCTTTGTTGTACATCCTACTGCCAAACCTTTGAAATAGAAATTGCATAAGATGCATCTTCATATTATTTTATTAGTAAAGAAAGAGTTAGGAAAACTCTTATAAATGAGATGTATGCAATTAATTAACTATTCAAAGTGGATCTCAAATGTTGTGTTAGTCAATAAGAAGCCATAAGGAATCAAAATCTTCACTAATTTTAGATATAAAAATAAGTCCTACCTCAAGGATGACTTTCCTCTACCAAACATTGACATGATAGTTGAATCCAGAATGGGGTATGAAATGATTTCACTAATAGATGGATTTTTAGGGTATAACCAAATCTAGATTACACCAGAATACCAACATAAAATGGCATTCACCACTCCATGGGGAATTTTTTTTTATAAAGTTATGTCATTTGGTATACAAAACGATGGGGCCACATACCAAAGAGCCATGACCATCGTATTTAAAGATATGATGCATGACATTTTTGAAGACTATGTCAATGACATAATGGAAAAATAAAAGACTAGATTCGATCATCTAGTTGTATACCATAATTTTTTTAAAAGGCTACATGAATACAAGGTCAATCTCAATCTTAAGAAGTGTATTTTTGGATTTACTTTAGGTAGATTACTAGTTTATGTTGTTTCCTACCAAGGCATTAGCATTGACCTTACCAAATTTTGAGCCATTACAAATATGCCACCACCTTCCAATTTAAAGCAAATCTATAGTTTTTAGGGTAAGATCCAATCTATCAGATTCTTCATTTATCTTTTGGCTAACAAGTCCTATCCATATAAAAACTTATTAAAGAAGGGTGTCAAATTTTATTGGGATGTAAAATGACATAAATATTTTTAGTACCTTAAATACTATCTATTTAATAAACCTATTTTGTTTCCACATATGTCAAGAAAACCATTCTTACTTTACCTATCTATAATGAATAAATTCATGGGGGCACTTCTAGCTTAGTATGATGACAATGGAAAAGAGCATGACATGTATTGTTTAAGTCATACACTTACTGTGTAAGAAAAAAACTATACACCGATTAAAAAATCTTATTTAGCTATGGTATTTATAGCTCATAAACTAAAACATTACATGTTAAACAATAAGAGCATGGTTATTTTCAAAGTATACCCATCAAGTATCTAATATCTAAAATATCTTTACAAGGCTATATAGATAAATTGATCATGCTTATGAATGATTTTGAAATAGAATACATCAATTAAAAGGCTATCAAGGGACAAGTACTTATAGATCAGCATGTTAAAGCTCCCCTTCTAGATACTTAACTCCTAACTTTTCAATTCCCACGTGATTCATTATGACCATCATTAAAACATTTCCATAAGAGCAACATTAAAAGCTATATTTTGATGGATCATTCACATCCCATGGAGCAAGTGTAGGCCTATTGTTTATTACACCATAGGGGGATCATATCCATAAATCATTATGTATAAGTTTCCTTGTACAAAAAACATGGATAAATATGAAACGTCATTGTAGGGCTTCAATAGGTAATACAATGGAATATAAAACATCTCAAGGTTTATGATGATTCTCAACTAATCATCAACTAGGTTACATACCACTTTCAAACCAAAGATGACAAACTAGTTCCCTACAAGGCCAAGGTAGACACTCAAAAATTAAATTTATGACATATAGTTTAAACACATACCAAGGTCTAGTACAAGAATAGTAGATGCCATTGCCACCATTGGATCTTTGATCTATCATCCAAACAATGCAAAAGAATATCAATTCCTTATTGAAAATCTTCTAATGCCAACTCATGAACCTTCAACTATTGTAATGATTTGTGATATTATTAGTCATATCTCTATATGGTATTCAAACCTATTTACCTACCTTCATAACCACATTATACCACCTGACCTATCACATAAACAAAATAATTCCTTTACCCAGCATGATGCACATTATACCTTACTTAGACCAACCCTATACTTCCATTACTTTGATGAAACTTTGCTTCATTATTTAAATTGGGTAAAATAAACATTACTATTACAAGATGTTCATGAAGGAGTATGTGGATCCCATATAAGCAAGGCCATCCTATCCAAAAATCTCCTACATACTAGGTATTATTGGCCATAAATAAATGTACTTGTAGTTACATATGTTAAATGGTGTGGCAAATGTCAAAGGTATGCCAATCTGATTCATGCCCTATACAGAATACTAAATCTAATTCCTACACCATGTCTATTTTACACATAGGGAATAAATCACATTAGGAAGATTAACCCAACCTCATCTGATGTCCATAAACACATCATTACAATTACTAAATATTTCATTAAGTGGGTTGAATCTATACCTCTCACTTGTGTGACTGGAAAAAAAATTCCAAATTCATTTTTAACCACCTCATTTGCTTTTATGGTATCACATCTGACTATATATTTAATAATGATGGATCATTTAAGAATAAGGATCTCAAAATGTTTTATTCTAAGTACAACATAAATCAACATTTTTATACCACTTATTACTCACAAGGTAATGTTTAATTTAAATCATCTAATAAAACCATTCTCAACATCTTTAAAAAGATTTTCAATCATGTTGGTCATGATTGACACTTCTAAATATTTTGTACCCTCTAGGAATATTTCACTAGTTATCTACCCCAACAGGGGCCACTCCATATTCCCTAGTTTATGGAACTAAGACCATTCTTCCCATTAAGGTTGAGTTACCTTCTTTGTGCATCTTTTTAAATCATGTCTTGGATTATGAAGATTATCAAGTAGTTTGCCTAAAAGAGCTTGATTTACTTGATGACCAATGCATGGATACTATCAACAACCTTTAAGAATACCAAAATAGACTCCATGGCCACTATAACCAGTGGGTCAAACACTAAGAGTTCAAGCTTGGTGATCTTGTTCTAAAATAAAACCAACAAAATAACATGGTCGAGAAGAAGAAAAAGGGAAATTTCAAACCTAACTGGATAGGCCCCTATATCATTGTTTTAAATTATGTCTCTTGAGCATATATGATTGCTACACCATATGAGATGAAATTTATGAGTCATTTAACATTATACACCTCAAGCATTACTTTAATTGAGAGACTTTAAGTATTGTATATGGGATCATTTCCATTATACTTTTTATCACTCAATCTCTCACCCTAGAGAGGTTGTTAAAGCATACTCTAGATTGAGTGATACATTAGATTACCTCTAAGCCTATGGGTTTCCTATATTATAGATAAACCTCTAGGTTAAAGGGCTAGCTCCCTTGATTTATCTTTTAGTTTCACACTACACTAGGATAATCACTATTGGGGGTGGAAAGTGAAGAAGGAGACATAAAAGAGTAACCTATGCTAACAAAGTCATACACTAGATATATATCCACTAGACTACAATACACTTGCACTATGAAAAATGGCTAATAATACCAATTTCAACATCCAAGATTACTCTAATAAAATTATTTCAAACATGGAGGTGATACACACTACATTTCTTAAGGTGAGTGAATAAGAATTTATATTGTAGACATTAATTCTACTCCTTACACTTATATATAGACAAATACTCTAACTACACTTCATGTGACTTGTTAGAGGGAGAACTACTTGCACCAAAAATGAAAGAGTAAAGATAACACAAGTATAGATAGTTATCACTTTTTATTCCATTATGTAATACTTCAAATACTTAGACAAGAATCTAGTGAAATCAAAACTAAATTTGAAATTTTTATTTCAAAGGCAAATATATTATTCAACCCATCAGGCTTTGTCATACCAGGTGTGGATTTAATACAAATTCCAAAATTGCATATATAGAGCATAGGAGAGGAGAGAGAATAAATGAAGCTCAAGGTTCATAAGGCCAAGTGTTAAAAAGTGAGAATAATTACAATGCAATATAATTAAGTAGAGAATAGGCTATAAAGGTATTCTTGGACAAATTTCCATTTGAAGCATGACATATTCTTCAAATTGGCATAGATACTCTTCATGTTCTTACTTTGAAAGTAACTTGATGATGAGTAATATACTTGATTATATAAAAATTCCATAGGGGTAATTACCACATATCCTTTGACATGAGAATATGGAAATGAGGTTAGTGTAGGTCATCTTTACTTCTCCAACTGATGGACTCACCCTTGTCACTTAGAATTCATTGTCTACAGTCTCTTGCTAGCCCTCTAGTCTTGAATATTCAAATCTATCACTTGGGTAGCCTATAGTTATTAAATGGAGTTCATTGAAGATGTGTTAGGACATATGTTTAAAGACTCCTTATCCTGTAGTCTATAAAATATACCTCCAAAGATTCAATGTCACCTCCCTCACTATCACACTAGGCAGTCACATTATCTTCTCACTTTGCTTATTTAGAATACCTATAATTAATGTATTATCATAGTAATTTTCATTTTTAATTGGGGGTGAGAGATGAGTATAGGGATTTATAAAAATCCCCTATGGATCTCCCATAATGGTTCTCTCTTATCCATTCTCCTCTATACCTACAACATTATTTATATAAGTGATGTTAAAACAAAATTGGGTTTCAAATATCCTAGTAGAGTCCTAAGTGTGTCCAAAACATTTTTTAGGACATTTGAGCACCTATGAATGCATCACTCTCCATATCTTCTCCATCAGGTTTGCATAAGGGTTTTGAGAAGGTTTTTGGTCATTATAACTCTTACTAATGATTCATAAAATCTTTATGTTTAATTCCCAAAACAACTACACTAATAATAATTTATGGACCCCATTAAATTATTCCCAACTCCTTAAGGTCTCATTCACACACTTCATACAAATGTGAGTGAATGAAACTAGCTCTCGAGTTCCTTCAATGTGTTTTGAGTACCCTTGGGAGAAGGTTAGGAAAAAATGGTCAATTATGTGATGTTATTTTCCAACCAATGTTTTCAAATAGATTTTCACTCTCTCATAAGGGTTATACAATTGATTATGAAGGTCATGTAGTCATCTAAATCAAGTTAGAGGCCATGAGTGTATAGGCCTAACTATATTTGAATTTGTGTTTGACCTTTATGATGTTTTTTAGTGACTTTGGGTTCTTCTAGCACTTTTTAAGTCTTCATATTGCCATTATAAAACATCCCATAGTAACTCAATATTATTCCATTCATTCCTTTCCAATCAATATATCATGGTCTATAGGATGGACTATGTATGGAGTGCCCTCTGTCTGTGAAAAAATAAAGGGAATATACCCTATTTGTATGACCAAAGTGAGAAAATTGAGGTATATATTAGGTAATTAAGACCTAATTCACCAATTTTCAATTATTTTTTACCTCTCTAGAGTTATCAAGACTATAAACTCTAAAGACTAGCTTTTGGGTCTAATGACTGTGCAAGGTTTGATAAACTTTAGAATTATGATTGTAGGTTGGTGTTCTTGTTTCATTAGATAACATGGGAATGTGATATTACCACTATGAAAGTGGTTTCAACATTTTCATACCATATTAAACCTTTTCTTACTTACTCAAACCTACACTCTCCATTTGCTTAGGTCAGTCTATAGACTATGTTACATATAGGTGGCAACTTAAAATAATTCAAAGGAATCCTATATATGTTGATGTTTTTCTAAGATACATATGTAAATTTCCATCACCATTATGTAAGTGGTTTATACATATTCATTAACTTCATGATTTTTATCATTACGTGAGATTTCATCTTTCACTAGTATGAGCCAATTTGTGACTATGTCATACTATAGGTACTCATTTGGAGAATCAAGAATTCTTGTAGGTTTTTATATAATTGGACACTATACTCACATCCTTTCTTCTCTTTTAGTCACTAGATATATCAAACCTAAACATACTTGCCTCTTTCTTTTATATCACATAGTCATTCCATTATCATTAGTATATAAGCCAGTTACAAGCTATAGGTTCATTTAGACTCAAATCGGATTATATTTTACTGAATGTCTAAAGTGAAAACTTAATTGAATTTAAAGTCACTAAAATCTCATTCTCTCTAACCTATCAAATTAATTTTATGTCTTGATATAACCTTAAATATAAATCTATAAGAAAGAAAACATTAGTCTCATATAGACCTCATGGTATTCAACCAACATATGACACTGTATAGGTATCCCTTTCTCAGAGAAGTTAAGGTAATCATTCCCACTTGTAACTTCTCTCACTCTAGTTGACTATAATGTTTTATTTGAATACAATATCAACACTATGATCCCTAAATTACTTGATAACTTCCATTCAAGTATTGTAAATTACACAACCTAGTTATTGGGTTTGAATATCCCAAGAATTATCCATACAAAACTATAGGTGACTATAGGTGACTATACACATTGTATATCTGATCAGTCTTTGTTCATTTTCTAAGAAAATAATATACATCAACTTTAAATTCCTTAAATTCAAATCTTCCATGGATAACCTTAAATTAAAATCTTCCATGGAGAAACTATCTTCCATGGTTTGAGAGGAGAGACACAATTGTACTACCTTGACCTAAAATAACTTACACAAAGACAAACTCTATGACTATGAAAATAATGTTCTCAAGACCAATGGTGGTGATGATTTTATATCACAATTAATTTATATTTCCTATATATCCATGTTCACATTTTCCAATTAAGATTAAAACAACATGAAAAGGAAGAAGAAGCTTTGCACATACACCTACACCACTTGGAAGCATCAAACAATTGCAATCAGATAGGAAAACTGAAGGTGTTGAGAATGTTCAAGAAACTTAGAGGTACTAACAGCCTTAGTGTTTTTTCATAGAGTATTAAACACCATTATAAAAACCATTTCCATGGAATATAATTCCATGAATACTACTTTCATCCACCAAAATCATTTACCTTAACTCTTCCCTTCTTGTCCATACCAACTGCAAACTAGTTGACCTTGTTAACTTTCCAAATGGAGTGAAAAGAGAGAAGAATTTTTTTTCACCATTTTTGGGGTTATAAAATATATTTGAACATGGAGATGAATTTTGGGGATCTAAAGGGATAATATTAAAGCATTAACACATGCTATAAGTGTCCTATAGTCTATACAACAACTACAAATCTCATTTTTTTAGGTGGTCTTCTTGTTTTAACATTAAGCCTACAAGTTTTTAGTTAAAAAACTAATCCATAACATTCCATGTTATGAGAAACATTCACTTACACTTTGAAACACTTGTCTTGAGTGGAAAATCAAATAATCAAAGTGACCCAAAATGACATAAAATGAGAATAAGGATAAATAAAAAAAGTGTGACCAAGGTGAAACATACTATGTGACCTCATTTAAAACAAAAATGGACCAATTTATAAACTCAAATACCCTATTTAAGTTTTAAATATATAGGATATTAATATAATTTGACTTGGTGTCAAATTAGTCAACATTTTGGTGATTTCCTAGGGGCAGCAAGTCTTCTATGCTAAGGACTAATAGCCTTATCCTATCTATTGGGATATGAATTCACCTATAAATTTTACTTACCACTAAATTTACTATGAAAGGACACTAAATAATATGGAAACAAACACACAAGATAATAAAATAAAACATAAACTTGTGTTGTCATGAACACGTAGGGAAAACACACACAACTCAAACTAACTAGCTTTTCCACAAACTAACTTGAATACAAATATTCCTCTTGGATCAAAGGGGAGGCTTGAACCATTTATTGCTTCATGATATGAAGGAGTGAATGAGGCATATTAACTTTTGATATTTTCCATTTGATTCTCCAATTCCTTCATGATTACCACTCTCCTTAACATGACCTTTAATGTAACCACAATAAATACAAACACATCACCTATAAAGGTGAATTCTTCTTTTGAATCGACCATATTATCATAGTATTCTTAAAATTTAACTTGTTCTAATTATGATTCATCCAATCATGGTTCTTTGACCTCTATGGTACTTTGAATAAATTCAAATTCCACATTAGTTGCAAATTCATTAGCTACCACTTAAAAAATATTAATACTTTGGGAGTTATCAAGTTGTACTTCAAAGGTAAAAACATTCTCAACAATATCTTGAACTTGGAAAATAAGAATTATAGTCCTTTTAAGAGCTTCAAATTCACTACATACCTTATATAATATTTTCCACAAGTCATCATGTTCCATAGCAGTAGAAGAAACTTCTTTTTCTTTTGTATTCTCAAGTTCAATCTCTTATTCATACACATGAACATCAACTAACTTATCAAATGTGGAGTCCTTATTAATGACCTCTTCTTTCATGTCTTGACTAAACTATTTTTGGATAGCTAAAACATGACCTTAAACATCTTTTTATTCATTCTATAAGATTGACTTGCACTTATCTTCACCAAGGGTAGTCCCTACAGTGATATCTTCATCATAGATTCTCATATCATCTTCTTGATCAACTACAACTTGAGTTTGTTATTTTTTTCTAATCTCCCATAGGATAGGTTCTCCTTAGATAAGAGAAGAGGTGTGAGGGTGGTGAACAACTTAATGGGTTAGAGGGGAAATAAGAGGTGAGGTGGAAAGATCATGGGTGGGAAAGGGGATGAAAGGAGTATATTTTCACTTTAGGGATTTGGAGATGAGAGATTCTTGAAAGAATTATTACAGAGAGAGAAGGTTCAACTTTGCTATAAGTGTTACATTTTCCTCAAAAAACACCTTAAATTTATCATATCCCTCTTGAGGATCTTCATCATCTTCAACTTCATATCACACCTTATCCACTAAGGCCTCTTTTTCATGTTGAAACATTTTTTGGACATAATTTCATGAGGGACAAGTTAAAGGTTCTTGGGGAGAGGGAAATGGGGATTGATAAATAAATATTTTTTTCATGAACATCCACCTCTTGGTTCATAATATCTTCACATTTGTTTCCAAAAGACTCTGCTACCTAGTACCAATCTAGATTTTAAAATCTAGTAGGCTCTATGGAGGATTATATTGGCTCTTCTTGAGGATAGTGAATGTTTTGGGAGTGTATAAAAAACTTAGAGGTACTATGAGTCTTAGATTTTATTCATAGAGTATAGACCAAAATTGTAAAAACCATTAAAATCAAATTGAAGTCCATTAAGACTAATTTAATCCACCAAAATAATTCACCTTAACTCTACTCCTCTTATTCGTATCAACTACAAACCAAATGGAGTGTAGAGAGAGAAGAACCATTTTTCACCATTTTTAGATCTATCAAATATATTTGAACATGGTTATGACTTGTGGGTATCTAAAGGGGCACTACGAAATAATTCACTCATTCTAAAACTATTATTTAGTATGTACAACAACTAAAACTCTCCTTTTTTAAGTGGTCTTCTTATTTTAAAATTAAAACTACATGTTTTCAGATACAAAACTACTCCTTATCATTCCCAAATATGATATACACTCATTTAAACTTTGAAACACTTATCTTAAGTCAAAAACTACAAAACTTCATTAAAGTGACCCATAAGGACATAAAATGACACTAAGTACAAATAAACAAGTGGAACCAAGGTGAAAATAGTATGTGACCTCATTTAAGACCAAGGTATTTTGACTTTTTATCTATTTATTTTACATATTTTTTTTCTTTCATGTTGTACCTTGACTTATTATATGTGCTTACATTGGATGATTCATTACACATGATACTTAAATCCATCCATATTTATACATCTACATTATCATCATGTTTTTATCATTGGTATATTATTTTCAATTATTTATTAGATTACGTGTTAGTCCTTATGCATATTTTAGCCAAGTTCTCATGGTGTTCTATCATCAGTCATACCATGATGTGCAATAAAAAAAATCAACTTGAGAAATATGATAAGCAATGTGATCACCATACTTCTCCTTGGCACCTAAAGCATTCCCAATGTAATACAAACCATTCCCACACAGATAATAATTAAATCACAAAATAATTTTAATACTTTCTAGTTAGGATGTGCATCTCCATACTAGTAGGTTGTCCAAATACATCTTTCTCATTTGTACTAGCTTAGTCTTCCTCTATGAGTATGGATTTAATATGTAATTTTCATTTATCTAAATTTCCATCATATTCCCATAATTATGCCAATGATTATAACTACCTTTGGGAAAATCAATGTGTATCATCCCACCCATAGATCCAATGATTATAACTGCCTATGGGAAAATAATTGTGTTTCATTTTACCTGTATGTTAAGGATTATAAATACCTATGGGGATTTTTTTTTTTTTTTGGCCCAACTAGGGCATGTTTTCATTATGATAATGCTTATAACTACCTTTAGGCAAACCATTATCTCTATCTTCCCAACTGGGGTATGTTTTTATCCTACCAATGATTATAACCACCTATGGGTAAATAATTATTTTCCATTTAATGATTATAAATACCTTTGGAAAAATAATTATTTTTCTACCCTTATCTTTTTAAACATGATTATAAACATCTATGGGAAAATTATTATCTTTTTTGTCTCACCTATGATGATTATTATAACCACCTATGGGTAAGTCATCTTATTTATCTACCTAATAAGGGTAGCTCATCATGCCACTGATTATGACATCCTATGGGCAAATCATTCTTTTCCACTCCATTTTACCCTTTGGTCAAATCATTTCCTTATATTTAGGGATTGATTATCAACAATCTTTGTCAACCATTCCATATAGGTGATATTCAAAGCTCATCCATTACCCTTGAAGCATTATCCATACATGACCTTATCATTGTATGAGAAGATGTTACTATGCCTATAGATTTTAATGAATTTCCAAATAGGGGAAAACTATAGACACCTAAAATTGGCCACAACTAGCTTTTGACTAGACTTTAGATCGACTCTTACTAACCATCACAAATTAAGCCTAAAAGTCACTCAATGTCCTAAATTTGATCATGCATCATTAATCAAAACTTATAACTATATTGAGCTATACCTATTTAGGGTATTATATTATATGCAATAATAACCTTTCATGGATTAATCCCTAATCACATTATGGCATCACATATATCAATTTAGATTATGGACCTATTAAGTGGGGCACTTAAATAAATATTAAATCTTGAAAGAGTTAAAATGCTAATCAAAATAATTTATCAAACTAAACCAAATTAAATGCCTAGTTGAATTATCCATTTAGAACTAATGAATATCTAAAAATAGAAATTCTATAAATCAAAATATCAAACCTTTCATCATTTCCTTTATGAGTTGTCAAGCTCTTTGAAACTATCCTAAAATATCTAATTGGAGAGCCTTGCCTAGTAGTTGAAAATCATAATTACATAATAACTATTAACTCAACTAGAGTTAGTTTTAACTCTCTTAGGTTTAGTTTTAACCCATTCCAATCCTAAAATCACTTTGGGTGAGAGTTAATTCATAAATCCATAAATATAAGGCCATTCCTATTCATTTCTAATCTCTCATAAGAGAAATTTATAATTTTAAATTGGAGAGACAAGCTTTATAAGTAAGGTTACGATGTCAAAATCTTAATCTAAACAACATCAATGCTAAGGTGATAATAAGAGAAGCATCCAAGCAAGTTTCATTGTCAAAGACTTCTTGATGCACAAGATAAGTAAGCCATTTGGAGATCTAAGGAAGGTAAAAGAATGTATTCTTTTATGTTTTTGTTTTGATTTCATTTAGTTTTGTTACCTAATATATCCCTACTGTCTAGGTTAGAGGTGTTGGGATTTTAGTGTGTTCATTTGATTTGTTTTATGAGACTAACACAAGACTAACCTCCAATCTATTGTTCTTTCTAAAAGCTCCATAATCTTCAAAAGTGTAGGTAAGTGTTTGGTGTTAAGGGAAATGGAGACTTCTGTTTAAACCAATTGGGGCAAAGAAGTTAAGGTTTACTTCTTGTTGAGTTTTTAGTATGGTGGTGTTTTCATTTGGAAAAGATTATAAATAGTTTATATCTTCTCTTTTTTGGTATTTGAATGCAAAAAGACTTTGGTTTCAAATGTGGAGCCCTAATTTTTATCCTTAGCTTTCTAAAAAGGGGAAATTCCCAATTTGGGATAAATTTTATGGTCTTCTTATCAAATATTGGGGTAAGGATTGCTTGAATGTTTTGGGTAATCTATTATGTTATTTTATTGATATTGATCCAATATCAGAAGAAGTTATCTTAGTATCTTATTCAAGGGGTAGTGTTTTTATGGATATGGACAAGGAAATTCTAGATAATATTTTGATCAAGTTTGAGGTGAGGGTTAAGAATCATAAAGTGGATATAAAAATAATTCCTTTTTAGTGTTTTTAGTGTTGGTACCCAAGGCATGTGCAAGAAAAAAATTATTTTAAAAATAATTCTCCTATTAACACCTATTTGGTGGTGAAACTGATTTGGTAGAAGATATTGGTCAAGGAAAATAGGTCTTCAGTTGATTTAGAGCATGCTTTAGTTCTGCCTACCTTGTTAAAAGAACTAGAAGTGGTGGTTTTAGATACGAAGATTAGGGAAACTAAATATTTTATTGAAAAAAATGACAATGAAGGAATGATATGTCCAACCTCTATGATTAAAGGATATGAACCAATTGAAATTGAATATTAGTTGATGAAATACCTTTTACAATTTCCTTCTCACAATTTGGCTCGATTTTATGGGATTCATGAAGCTAGTTTGGTTGAGCTTTCTCCCAAGGTTGGAGAAGATGAAGGCAGTGCTTCATATAATGAAGAGGAATAAGAATAAAAAGAAGAGATTAATTCCCATTAGTCTATTTCAATTTCCCAAGTCTAGTTATCTCTTTGACAACCTAACTAGGATCCTAAAAATGGGGTAGGAAGTCTAAAAAGAAAAGGTAGATGGGGAGATCTTGGAGGGGTAAGCAAGGTACTTTGATTAATTTTATGGAATATGAAAAGTGGGGGGGTGGAATTATTCTCTCATAAATCATGAATCTTCTATCTTGGAAGGTAATGGGTTTGAATTCCCCTAGTGAGATATGTTTGTTGAAACATATTTTATCTAATAAAACACCTAATGTGATTATTTTTTAGGAAACCAAATTAAGTCTGGTGAAAACTACTAATCATATGCAAACTAGTTAGTATAAATGGGATACTATTTATGTTGAGGATATGTGAGATTATGGAGGTTTTGTTTTATTTTGTCTCCTTTAGTGGTTAGTGTAGTAGCAATATTCTTGAGTCTTTAGTGGAGGTGTACATGATCCTAAGACATCTTAGGTGGATTTTAGGGATTTTATTTTTGAAAAATGAACTAATGGACATGGTTTAAAAATTATTTTAGTTCAATTGGAACATCATAAGAATATGTTTAAGTAAAATTATAGAGTTTCTTGATATATTTGTGATTAACTCTAATTAGTTGTTGAGTGATTGGGCAGTAGAGAGTTCAGTTTTAGGGGTGTTTAGTTTCAATCACTTCTCTATTCTTTGTAAGATTTCATGGGACTATCCTCATGAGTAGTGTGATTTTAAGTTTAAAATGATGTGGTTATGAGGCTTGGATCTCTTCCAGATTATGAAGGCTTGGTGGTCTATTTTTCCTCCTTCCTCTAGTTCTCTCATGTATAAAATGACCAAGCATCTTTAGTTCATCAAAGGGTATCTCAAAAGGTGGTGCTAAGTTTTTAAAAAAACATTTTCCAAGAAAAAGTCAAGAATAAATCTACCCTTTTAGAGTTGAATGAGTCAGTGATGAAGGTGGGTATGGATGTGGTAGCCTATTATTATGAAAAGAAGATTTTACAAAAATACAAGGAAATTATGATAAGGGAAAAAATTCATTGGAAACAAAAAATATGTGGTTAGTTAGATTCAATATGGTGAGAGAAATTTAGTTTTTTTCCACAATTCAGTAAGGGATAAGAGGTTAGTGACATGTATCTCTAGTATTAGATATAGTAATAATTAATTGTTGGAATTTCAAGTTTATATGAGGGAATAAATAGTGTTTTTATTTAAAAATTTTATTTTAGGGGAAAATATTAAAGCTCATAATCTAAATCTTAAGGGAATTCCTAAATTGATTTTAGATAGGAAAAATGATCAGTTAATGGCTTCCTTTACCTAGGATGAAATTTTCCCAGCTTTTTTCTTTAAATCCTTCTAAGAGATTATAGATGAAGATGTGTTCAAAATGGTTGAAGAATCTCACTACCATAGAAAAGTGGCTCCAGATTTTAACATCACCTTTATCTTCCTCTTAGCCAAAGGGGAATATCAGTGGAGTTTTAATTATTTTCTTCCCATATCTTTTTGTAATTTGGTGTATAATATTATCTTTAATTCTCAAAACAACCAAATCAATTTGATGTTAGATTCTTTAATCTCTTAAGAATAGGCAGGTTTTATGTTGAGAAGGAATAACCAAGAAGGTATTATTGTGGCCCATGAAATTAGTCATACCCATTCTCATAATCACAATAAAGGGATGTTGAGTAAACTTGATCTAAGTAAAACCTATGATAGGGTGAAGTTGCATTTCCTTTTCAAATTCTTGGAAAATTTTGGTTTTAAGAAAGATTGGTGTGATTAGATATTCAGTTGTGTAGTCGGTCCAAAATTGTTTATCTTGATCAATAGTAGTCATGTTAGTTTTTTTAAAGCTTTACTAAGTTTGAGGTAGGGAGATCCTCCTTCTCTTTTCTCCTTATCATAATGGTCAAGGTGTTGGGTAGGGTTGTGACTCTAGACAAAATTAAAAATAGGTTATCTGTGTTGAAAATTGTGGATGTTATGGATAGTTTAACCCATCATAAATTTATTGAGGAAAATTTAATTTTCAATTATTCTACTCTAGATGATGATTGAGAGTTAAAAGATAGTTTAAATATTTTTTATCAGGTTTTAGTTCAGATGTTGAATGAAAGAAAATCTAAAATTTTCTTTGTTAATTGAAATGAGGATGAACAAAGAGAGATTATAATTATTCTTGGATTCAAGATTGGTAAAATTCATAGTAAATATATTGGAGTAACACTTTTTTTAGGAGCTATAAATTCAATTTTATGGGAGGGTTTGATTAAAAATTTCAAATCTCACTTGGCTTCCAACAAGGGAAGTGGTTATCTGTAGTAGGTATAATTACTTTGATTAAATTAGTTTTGAGTATTCTAACTACTTATAGTTTTTATATCTTGCTTCCTCCCTACAATGTGATGAAAAGAATAAATAAAATTATGAATGATTTCCTTTGGCAAAGTGCCTTTAAAAAATTTAAAATTCCTCTCCTCAAATGAGATAGAGTCTACAAACAAAAAAAGTTGGGAGGTACTAGTATCAAAGATTTTCATCTCCAAAAAATAGCCTTAGGAGATAAGTTGGATTTGTTTGATGTTATAATATCCAAATATACTATGGATCAGACTTCTCAAGATCAAATATCTTGGCTCAAAATATCATTGGAGTATGGTTTTCATATCCAATCCTCTTAAAGGTTCTTATATGTGCAATGTTTTTCTCAAGTATAGACTGATCATAATAGAGCATGTGATTTTGACTATTAATAATGGGATAAGAGTGGAATTTTTTATTGATTCTTGGAATGGACACAAGTTGATGATAACTCTTCTCAATGTTCCTGAGGTGAGGGAGTATCTATAGGACTTTTTGGGGGATAAGGTGGTTGACTATAAGGAGTTTCATTATTTTTGGAGATAGAAATGATTGATGGATATACATCTCCTAAAAGAGAAAATAAGGGTGATCTCTAATTACCAATCTTCTAGAAAAGTATTTATTAATGATAAATATGATGGTCTACACTAGATTGGGGCTAAATTAGGTATGTATGTTATTAACCTTGGTTATCAAATTGTTGAGGTTTCAAAATTTTCCTTTATTTTGGCTAGTAAGTTATGTTGGAGGAAAAAAGGTCTCCATAAAGATAGGTATTTCATGTGGTTGGTATTTCAAAATTGAAATTTGACTGAGGATATACTATGTAAAATGGGGTTTTAGGGCCCCTTTAGATGCTATATGTGTAAAATAGAGGAGGAAATAATGGACCATATTTTGGTTAAATGTCATGTTTTTTGTTTGGTATTGGTATTCGATTTATTACAAGTTTGATTTAATTTAAGTGTGGGCTTCATCTCTTGAAAAATATTTCTCAACTTGGCCTATTGGTGATGTAAATCATTCTCTATATAATGTGTGGTAGGTTAACTCAGCCATTCTCATCTAGTCTATCTAGAAAGAAAAAAATAAATGTATCTTTGAAAAAAAATACATTTGTATAAAATTCTATGTGGGTAGAAAATATATATTTATAAGGTGGTCTCAATTTAGTTTAAACAAAAAAAGGTCATCTTTCAAGTTAGGATATGAGAATGAGTGATAGATGGAAATTGTTGGCTATCCCTCCCATTAAGGGGTCAATGGTATTTAAGTCTAATAAATAAAGTAGATTATAGGCTATCATAGAGATTACTCCTCTAGGTTAGTTTAAAATAAATTTTTATGGAGCCTATAGAGGAAAACAAGGGGCATTAGGTGTGGGTTGTGTCTTAAAGGATTACAACAGTTCATTGATTAGATTAATCTATATTTAAACTTTTGAATAGTTATAATAATGAAGTAGAATCTTAAGCTTTTGTTATTGGTTTGGAATTAGTGATGGATTTTGGTATTGAATGTTTTATCATTAAATGAAATTCTCAAGTAGTTATTTATTCTTTAATTTACCAAACATCTAAATCCTAGAACATTAATAATATTCTTTTCAACACCTAGTTGCTCTTAAGCCATATCAAAGCTTGGAAAGGATTGAATTGCTTCTGGGAGTCAAACAAGGTGGCTGGTTTCTTGGATAATTTGGGAATAGACTAAGTGGATCATAATAAAATTGATAATTATAAATTTAGGTGGCTATATTTTAATGATGCGACCAATGTTGATTTATAATGTCCTCATGTTTTTAGAGCATGTAAAATTTTGGTAGGCTAAATTCATGATGATTGAAATTAAATTATAGCATGGTAAATGGAATCCCATGAAAATATATCTATTGTAGTGAATTTTTATGGAAAATGAATTGGCATGGCATTCTTTTGATAGCTTAGAGGTTATAGTTTACATGCAGGTACCAGCTAAGGAGGAGATGGATAAACCCTTGGTAAGAGTAGTTTATTGGTTGATGGTTTTTAGTTGTAGTCCTAAAATGGAAGTAGGGTTTGTTAGTCTAGTTTATACATGTCATCTACAACACATATTTTGGGTGTCATTTGTGTACAAAGAAAAATTTGGCTAGCCTATTAATCAATCCTAACTCAAAGAAGATAAATATTACTTACACTTTCATTTGATGATACATTATATATTCGGATCCATGATCAAGATGGATCTATTAGACCTAAAAAAGTTTTATTTTACCATAATAACATCACTAGAGAGGGTTCCAAAGCCTCTAGTCAAGCAAAACTATGAAAAAATCATAAATAGGTCCCATGTTTTCATATTTTCTAAGTAAATAACAAGTAAATTAAAATATAATATACTACTCACCAAAGCTTGTGACACAAATTGGGGGTAATAAACATAAAAATTAAACATGCATATAAGATATATATTCAAGTCAATGTATAGGAAATAATAATAATACATGGGAGAGAAGTGCAAATTCTAATCTATCTACTTTAACAAAGGAGGAACAAAGTTAGGAATAATTACCTTTGAAGATGAACCTATTTAGCCTCATTCTCTCCCTTGGCCATGGTGCTTCAAAAGAGGTTATTATGATATGTAATGATAACAAAGATAAGTCAACTCTAGGATATATAACTTCTTTATGCATCAAAAATGATTTTACACAAGATAAGATTTGTATCTCCAAAGAAAGAATTGAAACCCCAAGAAATGATCCTAAACTATAATGGTGGATGACCAGATATGAAATATATTATTATTATTCTCTTTATAATAAATGATATAAATGGATGTGTATATATAGATGAATCTAAACCTAAATTTTTTTGAAAGTTTACTTGATAGGGTCAACCTAATTTGACTCTATATTATTAATTGATAAAAATAATTTAGGTCTTAGTCTAGGTTGGCACTCATAACATGAAAATATAAATTTTAATACAAGGTCAACCTAGGCTGATAGTGTACAATAAATGTCAAAAAGGGTTTTAGGCTTAAGAAGGGGATAATTAAGGTGGTGAATAACTTGGAGTATGTAAGAGAGGTGTTAAATCTTAGGTAAGTTTATATGATAAGGTTGTGAAAATAACAAGTGGTGGTATAGGAGACAACAATCCTATGTAACACCAATGGTCTACCCACCCCTTTCTTGGTGCACCTTTTAAGGTATGCACTAAGAGAGATTGAGAATTGATAAGTTCCTATAAGATAAAGTCATCAGTAATTGATAAAGCAGAGAATATTATGTATATACATATGACCCACTTGAAACTCATCACATGTCATGTCAGTGTAATAGGGGATGGTGCTTTCTAAAAAGAACATAGCTACACACAACATTGAAGCTGATTAAATTGTAGTAAGTATCAAATAAGATAAATAAAAGGATATAATTAAAAAACACATACCTTTACTTACCTTAGTGTTTTAGATAATAAATGGATTGAAATAAATGTGAAGGGTACCAATGTAGTGAACATTAGGCAAACCTATATAGATTAGCAAAAAAGAGCAAAAAGGTAATTTTTTTACAAAATATACTATAAGATATAAAAATATTTTCAATAATGTTAGGATTTTAGAACATGTTATGGTTCAAAAGAGAGAGAGAGAGATAATAAACAAAGATATGAGCAATAAATGGAATATGGCTATAAACATTTGACATATAAATAATTTTTAATAGTAAATATAAATAGGGTGAAAAATAATTCATTTGTTGTTTTTACTATTCTGATAAAACATTGCTTTGAGAGACCCAATTTGAGTCAAGAGAGAAATCATGGTGAGGATACTATTGAAAATTTTGACCTCAAAGGTCAAACTATCACCTCTATAATTTAAAACATTTCTTATCATACCTCTACAACCTTGTTCATAGCTTTGACATTCTTTGATAGTCTTCAAGTGGTCTTTGTAAGGTCTTGTTCACATTGTTTAAGGTAATATATTTTCTAGGATTTAAAATATCTTTAGATTTAGTCTATTAGGTCTTAGGGGTATGTCTTGAGGTGTAAATATGGTTTTTATTCTTTTAAGTCAAGTCCTTTCATTAGTTACTTGGTTTAAAGCTTGTTAATCTTGTTTGATGGAATTAAGGTAATTTAAAAAAGTTTAAGGTTTTTAGAGAAACCTAGGTTTACATTATGGCCAAATAAAACCTTATAAATGAACTATACAAATGTACATTATGGTCTTCATAAGTTGCAAATGTATAAACATAAGGAAGGGGCAAAGTCATGAGCTTGTAAAAAAGTTCTAAGAATAATATAAATGGATATACAAGTGAGTAAAATATCATAAAAATATAATTAATACCATTTTAGAAATACTCATAGTCTAAATAATTCATCTATAATCTTATTAAGGTTCTCTGCCAGATATGCATCTGCATGCCTATTACAGGTAGAAGAGATAAAGGGGCATGTTTTTGATGTAGAATGGGATATTGAAAGACTAATGGAAGAAAATTATAATCATAATAATTATTATTTATATATATATATTATTAAAAAATAGGCCATGAAAGTGAATAAATACTAGATTTGGGCCAAGATTATATTTTATGGCAAGGTTGCAGACAAGAATGTAACCTATTTTGAGAGCATTATAAGGGAGAATAGTAAATGATTTATGATTTTGTGGCCTTTATTTGTAATGAAAGGTGTATAAAATATACATTTGAAATATGGAGACCAAGATATCCATTTGGTTAAATCTAACGCATCACAGTACTCTCATATAAGGACTAATTTATTAAGAAAGTAAGGAACCTAATTAGACCTATAGTCAAATTTACCAAAAGGTATAGATTACCTTAAAATGTCCTATAATAATATATAATGTTTTGATGTATTGTTTTAAATGAATTCATAATATGATTTTAGATTCAGTGGATGAAGGTAGTTTCAAGTGTAAGAACACATTCAAGCCTAAAAGGTCATACAAGCATGTATAAGAGCATGAACTAGGAAGCATATGACATACTGAATTGAGGTATATGTATGTATAATAGAGATATGAGTATAAAATCACAAAAATTTATATGGTATTAACTAAATCCATTTACATCATCAAAATCATGAATTAATAGAGACCCCAACTTCTATGCATGGGCCCTATACATGAGCTGACCAATGCATAGTCTGTAAATACAAATGAGCAAATTTGAGATGTAATAATGTTAAGCAAGAGATATGAAAGTTTTTGGAGAGGATGATGATAAATTTTTAATATTTTTCATAATTTAAAGGTTTCTAACACTTAATGAAGTTTTTCTCAATAGTCCATACAAGTAAAAAAGGGCAAACATACAGGTTACAAACCTATAGGTCCTCCTTTTGGACATAAGCCAATGGTGATATGAAGAGGATTGGTGTATAAATAGATTTTAGTGTAGATAGTAAATAATAACTACAAATTTAGATACCTAAACCATTTCTAAGGTAGGAAGGAGTTTAATTGACTAAGTCCATAAGATCAAATACTCATGCACACAAGCCTATGTATGATGATTAAAGATATTTTTTTTAAATGATATGAAAGGGGTTGAAGACACTTTATATTGTTTACAATCACATTATATTTTTAATATGCTAGGATGAAAAGTTTTAAATTTTTAGGAATGCATCTAGACACATAACACAACACCTATAATCAATTAAGGCTTGCTTGATGCATTCTCTATCAAAGAAGGAAGGTGATATATTATAGAAGGTTTGATGGAAATCAAAAGTTTATAAGAGGTTAATGATGTATATTAATACCTATAAAATATATTCACTCTACTTATTTTCTCCATTTAAGATAAAAAATTCAAATACTTAACTACATCTATGAACATCCTTGTAAGAAGCCTGCACACACAAGTTTGTGTGCCAAATTGTGAAGAAGAGACAATGTGGACTAAGAGTGATGGTTTAGGTGTTAATAAGAATTATTTAAGCACTCATTATTCATATAAATAATTTTAAATCTATCTTGGTGATTTAATATCAAAAGGGAAAACTCAGCTATGGGGTTGGAGATACTTATAGGCTTAAAACCCTCAATGGTATGTTATGATCAATGAAATCAAACCTTGATTATATAAATACCAAGAAATGTGAATAAAATAAATTGAAACATAGTGAGGAATATGTTAGACATCATGAATAATTTTTAAATCAAATTTTATAGTTCTAAGAGTATTTTTCTTAGCAAACCCTACCTCAGCTCTCACACAGTAATACCATGCATGAGATGTCTTTTATGGAGATAAAAACTCCACAAAATGGTTTCATGGTTGTAATATGTTACTATATGTGATGGTAAGGTCCTCATAATTCAAACATATAACATTTTTTTATTATTTAATTCCAACACCTATATGAACTATCAACAAGAAGACTAAGCACTCAAAAAACTTCTTTTCACCTTATGGAAGAGCTCAACAAGATCAATGTTTTTATGAGATATTTCATGAGTTTTTGAGTGGAACTAAGTGGTTTTTAGAGGTTTTTGATGGGTCCCCTCACTAAAATATTGTGGCATTAGAAGAGAAAAAGAGGATATGCTCTTTATGAACAATCCTTAAGAACAAAACATGCCTAAAACCCTCTTAAACCCCTCCTAGTGACCCAATATGATAAATTAACCATAAAATGAATTATAATGGATTTTTTAAACCTCAAAATTACTTTGGTGACCTTCTCAAGTATCATGATCACCTGAGCATGGCAGTGGTTGGCATGTGAAGGTAGAGGGGTGTATAGAACATCGTTGAATACATAACTATAAGCTTTTTTTATGAATTTACAGAGTAAGAAGTGGATTATATACCAATTTTAGGGGTATATTATGGATTTAAAATTATTTTAACACCTTTTATACACCTCTAAAAGTTTCAAAATTATACACAACCTCTATAAGTTATCAAGTTAGTAGAAAATGCACTACCAAGAAGCCTAGATGCAAGCCTATGGAGTGTAATAAGAGACATCAATTTCAAGGTATGAAGTTGACTAATAATTTTATAGGTCTCAAAAAATCATTTAAAAATCTTATATCCTAAAAAATTATTTTCAATCACTCAAACTGCCTCTCAGGCTTATATAAGCACCTAGACTAGGGTTTTTGGCCATTTCATGGTTCACATATCTATATAGGATCTAAAGATATGAACATTAACATGGATCATGGTATTTTAATTTTAAAATTTAATAAAACACCTAAAATTTTGACATGTGTGGGAGTGATTTTGGGTGAAATCTTAATTTTTAGACAAGGAGGCCTAATTGAGGAGAGAGAATGGCATAAAAAGTGTACTTCCACTTAGAGTTGGATCCTAAAACTTTTCATGGAGTTAAAATGTGATACTAAGTACTAAAATATGTTATTATTTATATTATATCCTTTGTAAATTCCTCCACACAAGTATGTTTTCCTATTTTGAGAGTTACAAGGAATGATGCCAAATGGGACCTTTTAGAGCAAAATCACATCTTTTGAATTGTTTGATGGTTCCAAGTGTATTGTTTCAGGTCATATATCATGTTGAGAGGCCAAAAATGGATGAAAATCTATTTATTTAAGTAAAAAACATGTTTTATTACCTTCTATGCCATGTTAGAGAAGGAGGTGCTTAAGGGGTCAACCAACCAAATCAATGCATAAGATTTCTTCAAAAGGATTTATCAATGTTACTCCCTATCTCCCATACCAATTCAAGCAATAAAAAGTAAATATTTAGTTGGAAAAAGGATTAAAAATGTTGAAGGAGTCTTCAACAACATCGGATATACCCTTCCTCTCTCTTACGCCAACCATGAAGACAAACTTGAAGAGTCATCAAACACCCTATTAGGGTAGAGAAATAATATGTAGGAGTATAGGAGTTGGTTAAAGACTTGATCAAGACTTGAAGACCTATTTTCAACTAGGATACTTCTTCATCAAGAATATAGGTGCATAAAAACAATAATATAGGAACTTTAAGGTGTCAAACTCCACTAATCAATGCCCATGACTTCTTCAAACTATTCAAATAAGTCTACCTCTACCTCTTATGCTAGTTTTCAAGAAGAGAAAGATAGATTCTAACATGTGATATGTAGGATTTAAAGTAAGACTAGGTGTATGAGTCATCCCTAGTTTTCAGGCTTTTTAATATATATATATATATATATATATATATATATATATATATATATATATATATAGTTTTGAGATTTGTCTTCATCCTTAACTTGAGTTGTGGTGGAGCCCTACTCAAAAAACACTTGTACTTGGTTATATGAACTGAATAGACTAAATTTTTTTCTCCTCAATCCTTTTGACTAGTGTATGCTTATAGTTTTTAGATGAATGTCAGTGATAGTTAATGCTTCCTCACATTTGTCCTCTCTTATTTACCTATTTATAGGTTTTTTATCATCCTTATAGGTTACATAGTGTGATTTAATAACATTGGATGCATTGAAAGTGTAATTTAGTGTCCTTGAGAGACCTATTGATCAACTACCTTAGATCATGCATCAAGTTGATATCCTCTATGTGAAACATTTATGTTTGGATACACTTTATTTGAGAAGTGCAATCAGGTTCATGTCATTATTTGAGATTCTCAGTGCATATTATAGAGATGAAGGAAATATGTTTGTGTATTAACCCTTTAGGTAGATTTTATTTCATCTTATCTTCCTCTCTTTTCAATTAAAAGGTAGTAGTGTAGTGTAGAGAGTCTAACTAGTACGTCAAGGGAAGCTATCCCTTATAATATATAAATTCATTCCACCTATTAATCTAACCATAGCCTAGGATAGTTTCCATGTTTAAACTTATTAAGTCTTAAACAATATTCAAAAGGGTGCAAATTTCAGTAGATAACAGATATAATACCTCCAATGTGGAGGATGCATAGTGGCCAAAACTAGTGAAATACAGGTGAGCAAACATGAATTTAAATTTTTTTTATCAATTTTATTTGAAATTAAGATAAATATATAAAATTTAATGGTAGGTGAAATCTAGACAATGAAACTAAAGCTAGGAATTTTTAAGGTAAACTATGGGTAGAATGGGGTACTAGGTAGGAAAGTATTAGACCAATAAATACCTAAGGATTTTATGCTAAATGGTTATAAAGTAACAATAGACAAAGAATAATGTCAAACCTATTGACTTAGTTTTTAAGTCAAGAGAGAAATAGGGCTTTGATTGCATAATAGTGAGCCAACATAGTATTATTGAATGTGGCTAACTATGTACCTATAAGCTGACATAGTTTGGAATGGGAAGATGTCCAACATAGTACCCTGTAGCTAATGTATTTTTTAAGAGGAAGATAGATTATAACATGTGCAATGTAGGATTTGAAGGAGGACTAGGTGGATGAGTCATCCCTAGTTTTTAGGATTTTATCTCTCTCTCTCTCTCTCTCTCTCTCTCTCTCTCTCTCTCTCTCTCTCTCTCTCTCTCTCTCTCTCTCTCTCTCTCTCTCTCTCTCTCTCTCTCTCTCTCTCTCTCTCCTTCTCTCCTTTCTCATTTTCTCTTTATGTATGCTTGATTTTGACATTTGTATTCATAATTAACTTGAGTTTTCGTAGATACCTACTTATAAAAACATGTGTACTTGGCTCTATGAACTGAATAAGACTAAATTTTGTCCTCCTCAATGCTTTTAACTAGTGCATGATTATTAGTTTTAGATGAATATCAATGATAGTTAATGCTTCCTCACATTTTCCTCTCCTATTTACCTATTTACAAGTGGTTGATCATCCTTATAGGTTACATAGTGTGATTTAATAGTCTTGAATGTATATAAAGTGTAATCCTTCATTAGTGTCCTTGAGAACCTATTGATCTACCTTAGATCATGTATCAATTCAATATCCTCTTGTGAAAAATTGATGTTTAGAGACCCTTTATTTAATAAGTGCAATTAGGTTCATGTCATTATTTTATTTTCTTAGTGCATATTAGATAGGTGAAGGAAACATATTGGTGTTCACCCCCTTACGTAGATTTTGTTTCATGTTATCTTCCTCTTTTTTCCCTTTCAAACTAGAAGTGTAGAGACTCTAACTAATACACTAAGGGGAGATATCCATTATAATATAGAGATTTAATCTACCTATTAAACCACCCACAACCTAGTCTCCATGTTAGTTCAAACTATGAAAGCTTCAAAAAATTTCACAAGGGTACAAGTTTGAGTAGATAATAGATATAATAGCTATGATTTAGAGGATGCATAGTGGTCATAACTCGTGTAACATAGATAATAAAACATGAATTTAAAATTTTTGAGAGATTTTATTTAAAATAAAGCTAAATATATAAAATTGAATGTTAGGTGAAATCTAGACACCGAAACTAACCCTAGGAATTTTTAAGGTAAACTATGGGTAGAATGGGGTACCAGGTAAGAAAAGATCAAACCAAAAAATACCTAAGGTATTTATGGTAAATGGTAAAAAATTAACCACATACAAAGAATAATTTCAACCTTATTGACTCAATTTTAAAGGAAAGAGAGAAATAAGGGGCTAACTACATAGTAGTGGGCCAACATAGTATTATTTATTGTGGCCAACTATGTACCGACAAGCTACCATAGTTTGGAATGGGAAGATAGATGGCATATTACCATATGGATGATGAAATTGGTAATATGTGGCTGATATAATTTGCTAAAGGGGTCAACTATGTACTAGAGGGATGATGTAGTATGCTAAAGTTGGGAAAGTGATAATTTAGTATCAAATAAGACAATATAGTCTAAAATAAAATGATTAACTATGTACAAGCAGGATAATGTAGTATAAAAAAATTATAATAGGGATAATTTAGTATCAAATGGGTTGATGGTGTAGAAAATAAAAAGACTAGAAAAATAAATGAAACAAGATAATGAAGTTGTTAATCTGTAAATTTTGAGAATGTATCATAATTATTATGACATCGATATTTAATAAATATTCTATTATTTGATGTTTTACATAGACATCAGATATTTTGGTGTTTGGTGGATGTGTCATGGCTACCAAATCTATTGGAGTAGTTGTCTGACATGGATAGGCTTCGACTGGTCACCCTAGGATTTGGTGGTATTATGGATATGAGATAGATATTTCTAAGTGTTGATCTCATTGCCATGTTCCTAAGATCATGGGAATGGTTGACCAATACTTTATGATAGGTTGTCAAGGGGGACACCACAGAGGTGGATATCACTTTGGAGGATTTACATGCATTACGTAGACTTTAGATAGGTGGGACACTAGTGATTAATGATACATCAAAGTCAAAAGATGAGAGATGAGCCTTAGCCTAGTGGTTGAGAAGATCAAATAGGATATATCCTAGATTGAAAGTGAGATTATTTAATGTTATATTTTATCCATTCTATATATATGGAAGGATGTAATAGGACTTGTGAAAACATGAGTGATGTGTCACAAGTTAAACATCAAGGTACCATTATATGTGATAGCCTTGTGCCAGTTGATTTTAGATCAAGGAATGATATATGATTTTGGTTCTATAATTTGGATCCATCTCATTCATGATATGTATGGGATGTTTTCTAGGGGTAAAATATGATGGGACCGAATATACTCTATAGTGCATGGATATATGATAGGTTCCCTATATATTGGCTAGACAGGTTACCCCATGAAGTCAATGATATGTTTCTTTAGGTTATTCAATGGAGTTAGGACCATGTATCATGGGTTTTTCCACATAATATATATTTGTATACAATCATACAAGGGAAAATAGTGTGGTAATTATACACTCACATAACTACTATATGACCTAGTTGGAATACCATTGCTCTAGGTTTGGCATATGTGTAGATAATGGGCCACTACACTTCATGGATAGAGCCTCATCTACTGGCTCATATACCTAGATATTTGGGACTTATCCATCCATTGGATATTCTAGTAGTGGTTAATTATAGGGCATGACATGTTATAGATCTAAGAGGGAGAGGAGGTAGAGGGGTACCTATGGAAATACCAGTGATCAAACCTAAATGGGATAGACCATGGGCTCGTCGAGAAAATAATTAGGAGGTGGAGAGGCCAAGAGGAAACACTAGAGATATGGATGTAGGGGAGGATGGAGCAAAAAAATCACCATAATATAGGTATAAAATACCACTACAAGCTCATCAAAGATGTAGACATCATCAATGCAAAGAGACATAAGCTATAGTTATCATGCAGGGGGATCATATAGTAGCTTTAAGACACTATTGGTTCATAGAGAGACCATTGGGGAGAGGAAATATTATATAATTTAGTTTTCACTCATGGAGAGGGTTATTTAGGCTCCCTCTAACTAATATACACAATGGGAACAACCTCAGGCTATAGGTATCCTATGGTGAGGTTGAACCTCTAGAAAAGGCTAGCTTCTTCTTGGTAGATCACCTAAACTAATGTTTCTACTTGGAAAAGGGATAAAGAGGGGATATAAGGTAAATAAGAGAGAGAAATGGGTGATACACCAAATTTTATTGACACTCACATAAGCATGAAATAAAAACTGATGTAGTATAAGATAATTCTAGGTCACACGATCACATAATCTAGATAGTTTTCATAAGTATTTCATAAACTATGCTCACAAGACAATGATTTAGGTGAGGAGGAACTCTAAGATTCATACTATAAATCCATTAATTACAATAATAATAGAATCTCATACTTTAAAATATCTTAAAAATACCTAAAAAGATGCAAGAATGAAGGACAATGGATATGAAAGTAACTCCTTCACAATACCATCACGCACAAGCTTTGCTAAACATGATTCAGAGGAAAGAGATAGGTAAAAATTATCTTTATAGATTCAAGATGTATTTCATATAAATATTTTGTAGGGCTTTACCTTGTCAAATGAGAGTCTTTTCTATTCACTAGATCTATCGAGGCTTTATAGCACATAGGAGAATATTTATGCTAGGGTGGAGAGTGCACATCAGGTGATAAACTAGAGCCCTAGTTGATGATTCTATTAGATCCATCACCATGGACCCTCTATGCTATAGTTTCCATGTTTATTCATTCAAATAGACCCCCCTAAAAAATTAGGTGCCAATTACCCACCTACCAATTGCTGAAAAAGATATGACAATCATAATCCTATAAATTGATTGTTTTTCTTTAGGCATGTTATAGGTGACAAATCACTTATGAGAGGATGATCAAAACTATACCTATCATACTTTTGTAAAAATTATCTTGATATCAATTCTATGATCATCTTATTACCACACTCCACTAATAGCCTACTGAGTGTATAGTTCCTTTTTGAAACTTATTATAGGTCTTCATGGAATGGAAAACCAATTCCCTTATTGGTTTTCCATGCACACCTCTCTCCTTGATGTATGTATCTCATTTTAATTAGAATGAAACCATGGTTCTATATTCCAAAGTATTATGGAAGCCAAGAAATCATTGTACATGTGGGTATAGTCACAATATAACAATGCAACCTTAGACAACATGGCCTATAGGCTCTAAATATTAAAACTAGGGATCTTAACTAAGATTTAATGAGGCAAGAGTTTGAGTTCTTTATTTTGGTAACCCATGGGTCCACAAAATATTTTAGTCTGACATGTCCATCTATGTGGCATCTCATTCTCATACTATTTATCATATTTTTTAAATATGATATTTTTTCAATGTAGACACATATCCACATATCATACCCCCTATATCTTTGATCAAATTTACTCCATATATCCCCTTGAGAGTCTCTTGGCCTTGAATTTCAATGTTAGTCATTGATCTTTAATCTATGATTGAGATTGTGACTATTGGATTTTTTCATTTTGTTAGATCTTTATTTGTAGGATTGTGATAATTGGTAGCTCTGCATGCCTTTTGTTGACCCTAATGTTAGTATTTATCTAGTTAATGTACTTACACCACATGGTATCCTCATGTTCAATCTAGGCTCATTAACTTTTGAAACTTCATCTACACCATCAATCTTCATCCACATGGTTTAATGCATACCACAGATATTTTATCTACTAGATCAAATGCACATCATTAATCTTCCTTTTTCATGATTAAACATCATATATAGATTTACTCAAGGTTCACTATGATTGATACACTTATCACTAATGCATTTAAACTTAGGATCTATTGACCTTTTAACCTTATCCATGTCATTAAATCTTGGATACATGATTTAACACATGCCATCAAAATATATATATATATATATATATATATATATATATAGAATTCATCCTTTAATATAGATCATCAATCAAGATTTGTATATAATAATACACATCAATGATCTTGATCTGATATCTTTTGATATGATAACTTCATGAGATTTCTTGTGTATTGTTGATCTTTAATTTGATCAAATGAGGCTTTGATACTTGGTAGCCCTGTGTTCAATTTTAATATCTTATTGAATATTTGAATCGAAATAACTATGTCTTAAGGCTTTAATCTAACATCCTCCAACATGTCCCTTGATGTTAGATCATTTTTAGGTCATATACTTGGTTTAATCTTATGAATTATTATTCTTGAATGAACTAGGTAGATCATGACTAAAATTAGACCTTTTAATTTCATTGATTATGAACTTATCTCATTATCTTATTTGCGAAAACAAATTCATTTATTTCTTTTCTATATAGTTTTACTCAATTTAATAAGACAAATGAACCAAAATCTTGAAGGGAGTAATTCCTTCCCTTGATCCTCAAATTATGGCTGTAGATGAAGATTTATCAAGCTATACAAGCAAAATCTTTGTATGTCAACCACTTTTGGCCAACAATTTTGTTGACCTCCAAGCATTGCATGCTTGTTATGAAACATATTAGTTTCCTTGTTTGATCCATTGGGCATACAGGGTAAAAAGCATTTATTTCCCAATAGATGCAAAAATTATACAAGGTTGTCCCTTTCTAGAAAACCTTCTATCGAAGAAACAAGGGAAAAAAATATTTTTCCAAAGGCACTTAGGGATGGGAACACACAATTAAAAAATTGTGCACAAGGCACTTAGAGGAAAACAAAAAAATCTACTCTATTATGTAAAATATATACAATGGATGCAAAATCTTCTAATACCAAGTCTTTAAGTGAATCCCATTGAATGGGATGGGTAATACCTCTACATCTATTTGGGAAAGATTGAAATCATTATTCTATTTGAATCCATGGATCAAGTAAGGGCCACTCCACAAGATGTCAAACTTGGTATCGTTGTTTGGCTTAGCTTTATTTCAATCCCACTTAAGGACTAGATCCTCTTATTTGAAGTCACTTGCTATATGACTCTTGTCAGAGGCTTTCTTGACTTGAGCTTGGTGTGACTTTAGGGTATTCATTACAAGATCCCTTATTTTTCCAATCTCCATGAGCTCTACCATACTTACATTCATAGGCTCACTCTCCATCAACTCAAGCTAATGAGTTAACTCCAAGATAGGTAATTCAAGAGAGATGGGCAATTTGGCCTCCCCCTAATATATAAATATGAATGGTGAGATACCAATGAAAAATTTGGGAGTCTCTCTATCATTCCATAGGGTTGTCCTTAATTTTGTGTGCCACACTCTATGATAATCTTTCATAGTCCTGTTGATGATCCTTATCAAGTTTTTATTTGTTGACTTTGCTATTCCATTACCTTAAGGACAATAATTTGAGGATGTACTAAGGTAGATGCCCAAATGAACTACCCATTCATATGTTCTTATGCCAATAAATTATAATGCATTATCTAATATATTATCAATATTGGCAAATGTATGCAATATGAAATCCATTAAGAAATAAGGATTCATAAGTATGGGTGATTATGAAATGGCTTGTTTGATAGCCTCAAATGTTTCTTTACCTTAATTTTACCAAGTGAACACTTGTTTCTTATTCAACATGAAATTAATGGGTTTGACCAAGTTTTAAAAACTAGTTATTAACCTTCTCACAAATTTTATTTTCCAAATGGAACTCTGGAGTCACTTCATGTGCTTAGGTAAGGATAATGCCAATATGGTAGTTATTCTATCAAGATCAATAGCTAATCCCTTTTTTGATAAAATATATCCCAAGAGTTTTCCTTCATTAAGGTAGAAAACACACGTATTTAGATTCGATGATATCCCATATTCTCTACAGCTTTGAAAGATCAACCTTAGCAGATCCAAGTGTTCACTAGCCTTCTTGTAGAGATTTGTTATATCATCCAAGTATACCTACACCATCTGATTTAACAAGCCTTGGATATCCATGTCCATGGATATTTAGAAAGTGGCCTCAAAATTTGATAGGCCAAAAAGAATCTTTTGATAAACATATGTGCCCTATTTTGTAGTGAAGGTGGTCTTACATTCATCTTCTTCTCTTAATGTCACTTGGTTGTATCCCAAATACCCATCAAAAATAAAGAAGTGTTCTAAACTAGAAACCATTTGAAGGAGTTTCTCCATGGATGGTAAAGGGTAATGATCTTTCAAAGAGACCCTATTTAGGTCCATGAAGTTAACACATAATTGGATTTCACCATTATTCTTCCTTGTAGATATTGGATATTGGATGGGAAAGATGATATTGGATTAAATCAATTTAGTAGATTCTTTCCTCATTAGCTCTTCAATTTTAGGGTTGATAGACCTTTAATTTTAATTGACAGGATTGGCATTAGCCTCCAATTCTATAGTGTGTTGGGATAACTTTGTATCAAAGCCTCTCAAATAATTGTATTCCCAAGAAAAGATGTCTAAATATTCCTTAAAAATTTTAATGAAATCATGCCTTTTAATCTTAGTTCTTACCTTTCCAATATTGAGGAACTTATCTTTAAGGATAATAACTCTTTTATAGTTCTCCTCATTTGTTCATATTATTTCCTTATATTTCCTCAAATGGTCTCCCTCATGAAAAAAATCTTCAAGGTTGATCAACCCTTTAGGAAGTTTGTTAGAACTCAACTAAATAATTTGATCTTCATACTGATGTTGGAATTTACTTTGGTTTATTGAGGAAAACTTAGCTTCCTAATATAGTAAATAGTAAATCTAATTATCATTATATAATACCTACCAATGATCCTCCTTGTTTGGTTCGAATGGTCTTACCACCACTTGAACATGTGTCTTCACTTTAAACTTTTTTAGCTCATTTGAGATGTCAAATTAACCTCACATAGCTACTAACCTATCAGCATGTTGATTTTAGTTATTTTGCACTATTAAGATGTTGAATGCCTCAAAATCTTCAAGTATGTCCCATACTTTATGTTTTTATGATATCATTAATGGATTTTTTATGGTATTTTTTCCTCTAACTTTATACACTACTAGCTCACTATTCCCATATACTTGTAATTTCTTGATTCCCCTCTTGCTAACCCATTAAAGGCTATCTATAATAACTTCATTCTTAGCTACATTGTAAGATAAAATGAATTAAAACCTATAAGAAGATAAGTACTTATCATTGGATTAAGATACTTTCATTGCACTTGCATCTACTCCATGTTTTCTCCTTGAGCCATCAAAGAACAATTTCCATAAACCATTAGTATCTTATTATGGCCTAATAAGGGATGGTAATAAATATTTTTCCTCATGCAATTAGTAGACACCCATGTCCCTTTATTAAATATACAAAAAAGGGTTAATTATCTATTTTTCACTCCATAACTCATCCAAGAACATATCAGGTGTGCTTTCAAGATAAGTGTTTAGTTTTTGACCAACTAGGTGTTTATATTCATCATGAATAGTGTAGTTGATGTTTGGGAGATCTAGACCATAAGGATCTATGTGAAATTTTTCAATAGGATTGAATTTAATAGAAACTTTGGTCCCATACCTTGTATTTAAATCCATATAGGACCAATTCACTACTAGATTTCCCCTAATTTTTACTATGAAGTCTCTAGATAAACATAGAGAAAAATGAGGAGGCACATATAGAATCAACACATCTTAAGCCAATAAAACATTGGTAAAATCATGTAGGGTCATGTTTATACCTTTGATGATGATATTTGGTTTGGTGGAAGATCCATAAAGCGATAAAACTCCCTTATATTGGGGTTCATACTTCAAACCAAGTAGATCAGCTATTGACTTTGGCATCATCAAAGTACTTGATCCACTATCTACCATACATTTATGTACCAAAGAGTCAACAATGATTAAAAAAATTTAGAAAGGAGTGGATTTGGACCCCTTATTTAATATAAATTAATTAAGTCCTTTGGTTTCATTGGTGAGAACCATGTTTTCCCTATTTGGTTACTTCTTAAAAATATTAATCTTTGACAAACCTTATTGAAGAGTATCCACCTGACTAAGCATGGAAAGCACATCCCACATTGTCACACTCACATTGGAATTTTTGATTTGTTCAAAAATATTTATGGGTAAAACACCAAATTTTTTTTGTGCTTTGGGAGCCACAACCATACTTTGAACTTGTGAGTTTTTGGGTATAAAGGCATTCCCTTGATTTTGATTTTTTGGAGTAATTAGAACTTTTGGAGCAGTATGAGATTCACTTAGATTTGATAGTAGTGGGGTAATAGTAGGAGGATATTTGACTTCTTCTTGGTTACCATCCATGTTCCTTCTCTTGAACCTAGTATTAGCTAAATATTGGAATGTCTACTTGACTAGAACTAGCCTAATGATTAGATGCATAACATTATCCCTGCTCATAATTAACCATTCTATCATCCAACTAGTTTAGTCATTCATTGGGATCTTGGCCTTGTTGAGTCTCTTATATTTTTGTCATCATACACATTTTTATATAATAGAGCCATAAGATCTTGATTGTACCCATAGCTAGCACCCTACTACCATAAATCATTGAAAGCCTAATTGAACTTAATGTTTGGGACAATGGATTGACCAAGTGACTAATTCTAAGGCATAGTACCCTCACTTTTTTCAGAAATGCTATTTTAATTAGGGACAAAATTATTAGAGGTACTTGTAGCATTTGGAATATAATTGTTTTGCCTAACATAGTTAGATTGCCCTTGTCCTTGGCCTTGTCCTTAGCTTTGGAAATTTCCTTTATAGGGTGGCTTATTGGCTTAATAAGATTGTTGATGATGCTGATATGGAGCTTGATAAGGTTTATTAAATTGGGCTTACTTCCATTTCACATTCACCAATTCATTAAGAAAGGATTGAAACATGCTCCTAAAATCTTGGAAGATCTTGTTTTCTTGAGAGTTACTAGATTGACTAGTTAAAGCCTTTTCCTACATTGGTGTAGGTATGGTAGTAAGTGTTGCATAGGTGAAATGATAAAAATGGGAGGAATGATGATAGGAATTGGTTTAATCTTAAGAAAGAAAGGCATTGGTGGTATAGGTGTAAGCTTACCATCATGTACAAGATAATTCTCTACTCTGATTGCCACCTCATAGGAATTCAATAGTGCATTTCCTCCCATAGACTGAATCATTACTGCAATATCACTATTAAGAGATTTTAGATAGTAAAGGAAAGCATAGTTAGGATTAGGCATAAAAGATATTATAATCATTTCCCATGTATTTTGAAACCTTATTTTGAAATCCTACATAGCTTCATGAGGATCCCTCTTGATTATAGTTAATTATTTAGAAAGTGACAAGTGGTCACTCTTGTCTTCAAATATATTACAAAATGCATCACCTAACTGATCCCATGATGTAATGGAGTTATCAATAAGGTTTTTATACCATTCAAGGTATTTACCATTGAAATAGATGGCCAATAACTTGATGGCCATGTTTTCCTCATTAACATCATGAATATTACATAAGTTAGTTATATCTCTGAGGTGTTTAGAAGGGGTTTTAGATTAGTCTCCTATGATGTAAGGAACACTTTTAAGAGCCACCAATAGAATAGGATCATAGTGATTGAGTTTCAATGGACTCTAACATTGAAATCAACAAAAGGAAAATATTTAGGGATTGTTATGGCAATGAAAGGGGCTAATAAAGATCTCCTTGTAGAGGTAGATTTTGAAATTGTTTTAGGAGGAAAGTTTCCCACATATGGGTGAGTGTTAAAAAATCTTAACATTATTGATGAGTTCAAAGGTAATTCAACAAACTCAAAAGGAATACCTTTAGAATTTAATCTTATAGTCACCTTAGGAATGAAAAATAGCTACTACTCTACCACTAAAATGTTGAGTGTTGTTTAGAGTCACCAAATACTATCATATGAAAGCTATAACAATTGTAAATTGATCAAATCAACATCAAACTTAACCAAACTTCTTCAAAATTGGTCTCATTGAGTTTGCCAAAAACTATTGTATAATTTAGTCTACACACTTAGATAGGGTTCTTTAGGCTCCATCCATCTAATCCACATAATGGGAATAACCTCAGGTTATGGGTAGCTTATGGTGAGTTTAAACCTCTAGAGAAGGTTGACTTCCTCTTGGTAGATCACTTAAACTAATGTTTCTACTTGGAAAAGGGATAGAGAGAGGGTAAAGGGTAACTAAGAGAGATAAATGGGTGATTAAAAAAAATGATTGAGACTCAAATAAGCATAAAACAAACACTGATGTAGCATAAGATAATTCCATTTCTCACAATCTACTTAATTTTCATAAGTATTTAATAAACTAGGATCACCAAATAATGAATGAAGAACATAAGAATTCTAAGATTCACATTGAGCATACATTGATGTGGAAAGAACATAAGTTTAGACCTATTAATAGCTTTAAAACACATAAAAAGAGGCAAGAATGAAGGACAATGGATATGGGAGAAACTCCTTCATAATGCAATCATGCACAAGCTTTGATAAACACAATTCAAAGGTAAGAGATAGGTAAAAATTATCTTTATTACTTCAAGAGGTCTTTCATAAATTTTTTTTGGTAGGGATTCATCTTATCAAATGAGAGTTTTTCATTCACTAGATTGATCTATGCTTTATATCACATAGGAACATCTTTATGCCAGGCTAAAGGGTGCACATCAGGTGTTGAGCTAGAGCCCTAGTTGCTCATTCTGATGACTCCATCACCTTGTCCCATTTGTGTTATGGTTACCATGTACAGTCATTCAAATAGATCCCCTTGAAAATTTAGGTGTTAGTTACCCACTTACTAGTTGGTGCAAAAGATATGACAATGGTAATCATATAAAGTGATTATTTTCCTTTAGGCCTATTATAGGTGACCGATCACTTATGAGAGGATGATCAAAACTAGGCATAGCCTAATTTTGAGAAAATGATCTTGATATCAATTCTATGATCATCTTCTTACCACACTCTGCTAATATATTATTAATTATATAGTGCCTTTTTGGAACTTACTATAGGTCTTCATGGAATGGAAAACCAATTCCCGTATTGGTTTTCTATGGAAACCTCATTCCTCAATGTATCCATATGATTCAATTTAGTAGTAAACCATTATTATATAGGCCAAATTATTATGGAAGCTAATAACTCATTGTAAGTGTGGGTATAGTCATAAAATAACATTGCGACCTCAAATAACATGGCTTGTAGGATATAAATATTCAATCTAGGGATACTAACTAGGCTTTAATGGTGGAAATTATTTTGAAAAATTTGCTTTGTTAACCCATGGGTCCAAAAAAAAAATTATTCTGATGTGTCCACCTATGTGCCATCTCCCTACCATATTGTTTATCATTTTTTTTATAAATGACTATTATCATTTTGGACTTGTGTCCACATATTTTGCCCCTATATCTTTGATAAAAATTTCTCTATCAATCCCCTTGGGAGTAACTTGGCCTTTAATTTCAATGTCGATCATTTATCTTTAATCTACACTTGATATTGTGACACTTGGCTTTATGCACACCATTAGATCTATATTTATAGGATTGTGACATTTGGTAGCTCTACATGCCTTATATGGACCCTATTGTTAGTCTTCATCTAGATAGCATGCCTATGCCACATTGTGGCCTTGTGTGTAATCTAGGCTTATTGAATTTTTGACCTTGATTTGTACCATGAATATCTATCTAGATGGTTGAATGCACATTATATATCTTTGATCTCCCAAATCAAACACACTTTATTAATATTCCTTTTACATGATCAAATGTGATCCATTAATTTGTTTCAAGTTCACCATGATGGACACACTCATAATCAATGCATTCAATCTTAGTATGAGTTAGCCTTTTAACCTTGTGCTCATCGTTAGATCTTTGATGCATGATTTAATATACACCATCAATTTATCTTTATTGACTTTAGATTTGAACATGGATTGTTAATCAAGATTTTTACATAAGAATACACACCATTGATCTTGATTTGGGATATTTTGACATATTGACTTTATGAGATTAACTATGTGTCATTGATATTTAATCTGATCAAGTGTGGATTAAACACTTGGCATCCCTACATTCATTTTTAGGATATTATTAAAGATTTGAACCCAAATGGATACTTCTTAGGTATTTAATTTGATGTCCTCT